>JAJHUR010105505.1:901-22866 GCA_027495735.1 Lutjanus campechanus
AAACCCAAAGGGTCTTCATTTACTGTCATAAATGACAAAGAAAAGTAGCATTTAAGAAGCTGGAACCAGTAAACGTTTTGCATTTTTACTTCAAAACTTACAAAATTATCAAACTAGGCAGCAAATCATTTTCTTTTGATCACTTAATCGACTTATCATTACAGCTCTGTTCCCTTATTTGGTGTTTCGATGATGATTGTGAGGAGTACTATTGAACTCGTCAGTCAAAAATCTGTTTAACTGAGCTGACGTCTGGGCGAAAGCAAAGGCCGTAACATGATTCAAATCATTTTCACATTCCTCAAACCTCTCCGTGATCTCCTCTCTGGAAGCGGCTGCATCGTTGTGTTCCTCTCACTCATTCATTTATTGATTTTTCCTTTAATTTGTGGCCCGTTTGTATTTTGCATATTGTAATGATTAAAAAAGAGCATTTACTGATGAATTTTCCCTCCACATTGAACACATGCTTTACACTTGTGGAAACATATGCGTGGCTGCTGCCGCATTGTTTCCTTGCGCACAGTGGAGCAGCAGGCGGCTCAATGGGATAACTGGCGAGCTGTCAGACCCCAGTGACTGTGACCTGCTGGGACACCAACCCTGATTTTGTTACAGTTTTATATTTATAGTCTCTGTGCATTGTTTAAACTTGCATCAAGGATGGGACCTCCTATGAGAAATACCGCTCGCTCTGAATCAGTCTTTATAGTGAAATTAATCTGTGGATGTGTGAGATAATTGCATCTGCTCTGTCTGTAATGTATCCTCTTAATCTTTTTTTATTGGTAGGGTTGGATTATTAAAATCTGCAGGACTGTTCTTTTGCTCTCGCTGAGTCAGGACTTTAAAGTCCCTGATGCTGATTTGATTTATGACACTGAATCCAGCCTGTTGGCTCGTGGCAGCTGATTATAATTCCACAGTATATATGGCAGCAGGATTAACAAAGTGCTGCGTGTGTTTGCTGGACTGTCTCTTGGAAACTGAACGCTGGCTCATACAGGCCTATAGAAATGCCAGTGGATTAGGATGTGTAGCAGCTCACTGTACAGTAGTTTTCACATGTCACACTTGATGTAAAGTGGCTATATAATATCAGTTTCTGTCCAAGAGAGGAATTTAAAATGTTCTGTTCCTCCTTTTTAAGATTCGGTGTTAAAGGTATACTATGCAGGATTTTCCTGGTGTCTATATCTGCAGAGACCCTCCCCTCTGCCTCAGTTGTCTTATTTTTTCATTATTTAGCTGTATTCGGGATAAGTGTTGGTATTTGAGGTCCTGGGAATGAGTCTCTACAATCAACCACGTGTCTGATGTGTTTACGAACAGCAACTGACAAATCCTGCATATTCTGGCTTTAATATGAAGCCTGCTAAGAGGGATTAATATCCTCCCTGTCAACATGCTCTCACATGGCACATGCAGTTTACAACATAACGGGCACATTTTACCATCAACATGTGTAATAGTTTTTAAAGTAATGTGTTCTTGATTTCAAATAAAGGTAGGCAAAAGCAGGCTTCCTATTTCTTGCCACTTACCATTCTTCACTGGCTGAAATGACGACTGTCATTAGCAGGTGTTAGCTGATACTGCAACACTTGAATCTATAAGGCTATAATGGGTTTAGAGTTAGGGCAAACTTACCTAAATTCAACAGACAATTTTCACAGCGGTCTTTTTGACGGGAAATAGTAAACACTAATTTCACTTTAATTAGTATCATTGCTAACACCTGTTATTATTCTAACCCTATGTCAGATCTGCTGTGAAAAAGGTCTATACAGGGCAGGACAGAGCTGTTAACATTAAGTTAAACACTTAGAGCATCCAGGACAAACTTTCACACTGTGTGGAAATGGTACACAGTGGATATGCTGGTCAGGAGCTGGGCTTTTAAAAAAAAAAAATATATATATAACCTGTAACCCCCAATAAACAATGCAGAATGAAATGTTTGTTGGAAGTGATCCTCGTTTACTCCTGCAGGTAGTAAGCTGGTTAGCCGGGCATGCTAACATTTGCAGCTAATGTCAGAGTAGACAAACACACTGTTTAATCACACCACTTCAACATGTGGAGAAATCCAAACTTTGACAGACTGGTATAGGGATGTTGATGATTAAATGGTTATTAAGAATTGAACTGATTAAATATATATTAATCAGTAATTTAAAAAATAATCTATAGTGGCAGTAATTACTTCATGTGACATTGTTTTGTCTGGCGGAGCCCTGTGTTGAATAAGGAAACTTAAAATGGGAATAAAAAAAAGAAAAAGAAAAAGAAAATCAAATCAAATTATGAATTATTAATGATTAATCGACTGTTGGTGTTTTCAACTATTAGTGAAGGAAAATGCACATAGTTGCTTGGCAACCCTGTTGCCTGGCAACAGTTGCTAAGCTATGACTGGACAAGCACTGTTTCAGGAAGGGGTTTTTTGATTTTTTTTTTTATGACAAAACAAAATTTAAAAATGTTGCAATTAATATAAATTAACCAATTGAAAGCCATTTCACTTTGTATGATGCTAAATTATACATGGTTAATTATATACAGAACCTGCTCATTATAATTTCCTTTTATTTTTAGTGTGAACAAGAAATAAATGAATCATTTCACCCGACTGACTGTAAAGCTCAGGTCTCTCTACTGCCCTCTGGTGGGTGAAGAGCTGAAATGAATAACCTAAAACTATAATATCCATGGTGTTTTCATATTAGAGGAGGACATGTAGAGCAAACATCCATCTTAAGATGTCTGCAAGATCAGAGATAAACCTATTTTTCTTCCACTTATTATGATTATGATTATTAATGAGTGTAAACATATGAAAGCTCAGGAACAGATCCCAGTGTTATACTTTAATCTTTGCGTGTATTTCAGATGTTGTTTTGCCGTTGATGTGACTCACATGTAGTCAGAGCCAAAACAAACAGCCTTGCCCAGAATCGCCACCACCACCACCACCACCACCACCACAGCTGCCTGGCCCTCTGGTCACCGTGCCAACCACCCGGTGCAGGCAGAGACGGGGCTGAGCACTGCGACTCTGTTGTTCACCACAACAGCTGGCATTTAGCTCAGTTTGATGATGATTACAAGGAAAAACAAGCACACCCAAGACCACGTAAACATGCCACACGCTGATTTCATCAGACCAGAAACACAAAAAGAACAATAGCAGTTGTGTAAGGGGTGCCAAAATTGACATCAGAGGGGAATAAGAAAGAAAATCTATCTTTCCTTACTAGTTTTGCTTGATATTTATTTTCTGCCTCAGAAATAATGCATGTCTTAAGACAGTATGTACATCATTTGACATGTAAAGCAGATAATAAGGCTTTATGTTGAGTATGACCGTCTTGAAACATGTTGCTCTTACTTTGTTCGCGCTCAGACTCATTCAGATAATAATCAAATTCAGCATATGCCAAACTCATCTCTGTTATTATAGTGCAAGTTTCTCTTAGTATTTATGGCAAAAGCAGCATTTTAACTTGTTTTCTGAAAGAATACAGGAAGCCTGCTCACTTTAAGCAAACACAACGTGCACATCCAAACCCAGAGTTATAATTTAGTGTGTTGAAATAAAATATTTAGCGGGATATCTTATATTTCAACCAGTCGAAAATAAGAACATCATAATCCAAATTCAAATGCAACACAGAGAGCAAAATCTGCCTGGTGAACTCGTACAAAAAGCTGTGTGTTGTGTGTTTCCTGTTTCATTTCTCCTTGCCTGTAGCTGGAGCGAAAGGGCAGAGTAAAATAGGCTGGATATTGACTGAAGGATCCTGGAAGCGATGATATTAGAACGCAAATGTCGGCCCCAGGTGAGCCGAGGCTTCGGGCTTTACTGGGAATGAGGCAGAGCTCCCGCGCCCTGACCAAAGCCGAATCCCTTGGGACCGAAGTTCTTTGCATAGCAACCTGTGAATGACATGACAGAGATTTAGAGTTTGAATTAAAAAAATAATATACCACAGAGTGCTATAGCTGCCAGTTAGTTCATTCAATGTAGGTTACTGACAAACATGAAGTCTCGTTCAAATATGTATAAAAATATACTAAATGGCAAAAGGTCAGAGGGGCTGCTGAACTATTGGATGTCTGTCTTAAGTAATTTAGGGCAGCTGCTTCTGCTCTGCAGGTTGAGATTCAGATGTTACCGGTTGAGGTTAAAGGTCCCGTGTGTTAGATTTACAGGGATTTATTGCATGTTTTCATTAGTGTAACATCACTGGGTTTTAAAGAGTTGTTCCCTTATAGTCAACTTAACCATTAGTCTGTGAGAAGAGTCGTGCGTTGGTCGCAGAAAACTGTCTCAAACTCTGTTCTGGAGCTCCAACTCACCGTTAGGTCGCGACACTGTTGCAACACAGACCTTTTCTCTTGTAACACTGACGTCACCAGTGCACTGCTATTAACTGACATTAGCTAGTTAGCTCAGTTAGTGGTCCTATTAGACTTGGAAACAGCTTCCGAGACCGATGGAGGCAAGTTTTACGACCGGGAAAACAATGCAGAGGTGATTTACAGCAGCTCTGACCAGAAGTCAGACTCTGGGGACAGTGAAGACATGTGGGTTCAGGTGACAGGAGGCGTGAAGCAGTAAAGGAGCAAGTTTGTAACTTATCAAGTTAATTTGTAAGTTCTCTTCCACAGAGGTCAAGTTACTACAATAGCCATGAATGCCCAATCCAAACACTGACTCTAGATACAGCCTTTTCGTCTTTTGCGACAGTTTCGCGGCCACCGTAGGTTCTCATACATGCATGGACAGTTTTCTATGTATTCCTTTTGACTTGCAGTACTGCTTTTTCCTGTTTCTGTATTTTTCTACATACTGTATTTATTGTAATGCATCAAAATTACCAAGACAAATTCCTTGTATATGTCACCTTCTTAGTAATAAACCGGATTCTGAAGTACTTTAACAGCAGATACTGCATATGTGTATCCAAGACAAATTTCCTTTGGGACAAGAAAGTCTACTTTATTTTATCTCTTTGTGAAAAATGTGAGTTGCTTTTTTTTTTTTTTTTTTTATCCAACCAACAGTTCAAGATCTCAAAGATATTCAATTTACTGATATATAAGTCAAAGAAAATCAGGAAATCCTCACATTTTAGAAATTGGACCAAGGGAATGTTTGGATTTTTTTTCTGAAAACTGAACGACTGATTATCAGAATAGCTGATCGTTGAATCATCAGTCATCAATGATTCAATCAAATCATCAAAGATTCATCAACCATCAATCAGCCCTTGCTGATAGACACAGACCTTTACAGAAGATCTCTCCGTCTCTGTCAGCGACGGTCGTGGACTCGAGTCCTTTGCCACACTTGGCACAGCGAAAGCAGGCTTTATGCCAGGACTGATGAGAGAGAGCAGAGAGGTGGTTAAAGCTCAGAAATATCTAACTGACAAACGATACGCTTTTATTGTTAATTTTAAGCACAACTGATACAACAATATACATAAATCGTTCTTACATTGCCTCCTCCGATAACCTTCTCTGCTGCGTACACTGTTTTCCCACATCGAGGACACACCTCTGAGCCTGCGGCTTTCTGGGCAAATTTTGAGGCGTTGGGGTTGTTTGTAGGTTGGTGAGGAGCTTGTCTGTCAAGAAAAAACAGAGATTAAAAGACGACAGCAAGGAAACAAAACATCTGGATGAAATGTCTGAGGCTAAAGCACTGTTTCCTTATGTATTAAAGGGATAGTTCAGAGTTTTTGAAGTGGGATTGTATTTATCCCGAGTCAATAAAGTAGATGGTGTTTGACATGTCCCCAGTTTGGAGAAGCAGCAGGAGTTCTGGTGTAGGAAGTGAAGCAATGTACTGCTGTGGACAGAGTCAGCAACAAAATGTATGTTAGCCACTTAAAGAAATTTATCAGTATAAGTGTAAGCTACTATTTATACGCTGATTTTTTTTTTTCTTTTGTGGTGGGACATGTTTTTTAAACTGGCTAAAATCCATTTTGCTGCCGACCCTGTCCACAGCAGTTCATTGCTTAGCTTCCGACGCAGGTTCTCCTGCTGCTTCTCCAAAATGGGGTCATGCAGATCATCATCTACTGCAGCTAATTCTCATCTAAATCCACCTAAAAAAATCAACACTATCCCTTTAAGAGCTACAAATACACATCCATCACTTGAGACTTTTGGTCCTGCGTGTGTAAATGTAGTTTCATTTGTTTTTGTGCACTTTTTTTCTTTTCAAAAAGGTGAAGTCAAACACTACATGAGATGTTCTCTGTCGCTCTATAACCTGGTTCTACAGTATATAGCTTAATACTGCCCTCACTAGTTAAAATAACAGGGGGAAGTGCTGTATTTGCTCACACTTCAGGCTTGATTCCAAGTCCCTCTCCTGTGTCCATACTCAGAGTGCCGCATCCAGTTCCGTAGCCGTAGCCTTTTGGTCCATATTTCTTGCTATAGCATGATTTGCAGTAGATCTCATCCACATGAACGGCCACTGTTGTGCTGTCCAAGTTCTTCTTACAGACCACTGACAACAAAGAAAAAAACAAAAAAAAAACAAAAAACAAACAAATTAAAAGTACAATCATGTAATTATTTCTTTTTCTGTAGCTCACAGCCCACCAAACGAACTAAACTCAGAAACAATTCTTGACATTTTTTTTTCCTGAGCTGTTTAGCAATGACATTACCACAAACTATGTGTGACATTTTAAAGAAGAAAATGGCATACCCACTAAGTGCTTAGCGGGCTCAGATGAATGCTTGTCTGTGCTGGAGGGGGGAGTGTGTGTACCTTCCTCTGCCATATAAGGGAAACCGAGCCTTTGTCACATGTTTCCACTGGCTCCGTATAAGGACTGAGATGTCTGAGCAAAAACCTGCGGATGCTCACTTTCCTCCTCTGGTGCCAAATACTCTGCATTCCTCGCCGATACTCCTGGTGATTTCAGAGTTGTTTACGCACTTTGGGGAGTCAGAAGACTCATAAAGCAGATTACCTGAGAACTTTAATACTTACTGCACAGAAAACAGGATTTGTGCCAGCTCTTCCCCTCACACTGCACTTCCTCAGCGAAGTAGACGGTTTTCAGGCAGCAGCCGCACTTGTTTCCTCCTCCGAAAGGCATTCTGTGTAAGCATACAGGAGAGGGGAGCCTGTTGTGTACATTTCTCATTCAGTGCATATCTAATAACGTCTGGAGTACACATCAGTGTTGTTCAGCAGACAGAAGCCATCTGCAACACTTCAGGCGAGATGCAACAATACCTATAAAAGGAGAAGCACTAGTTTGCTATGATACGCTGCCCATTCTTTCCCTCTTTGTGTTTCAGTGCAGTGACGTTTTTGGATATCTGAAGGACTGTTCTCTCCTGATTGTAAAATGCAAAGTACATACTCAGATAGCACCAAAGCACCTCAGTGACAACGGAATACACTCGGCACCAGTGTCAGCTCTGAGTTTCAAATGCATGTTCTGCGATGCTGTCATCGCACACAGAAAGTCCGCAATCTATGAGGTCGCTGTGCATAAACAGGAAATTCCTCACATTTCATTGTGTAATCACACACGTTAAATAGTCATGACCTCAGACAACCCAAAAAGCTATGATACACATCGTATGTCTGAGTTACCAGAACAATATTTGAGAGAATAATAGATAAAAACACTGTTTAAGGATCTGTTCTGCGGTCTGCCATGTTGGAGCCATAAATTAATTCTATCCAAGACAAAAAGAGGACATTTCCAACTTTAAAAGGCCTCTTAGCTTTGTGCAAACTGGCACCGCTTTACAGTTCTTTGATTAAAACTTTGTCTCTAAACCTAAAAAGAATCTTGCTTTCGTTGTTTTTTATTCTTGATCTGAGCAATTTCTTTTTAAATTAACACACACAGTCAAAAACCAATGAAACATTAAGACATGAACATACTAATAATAAATGTTGTGGATGTTATAGCTTAGATACACACACACAAAAAGTTGTAACTGCTCCAACTAAAGCTTTGCTGCTTTGTAATTTTTATTCAAATTTATAATGTACAATACATGTGACACAAAATTATAACAAAATATAATACAAAAAAATCACATGCAAGCAAAAAAATTAGTTTATTATAAAAAAAAATGCCCCTTGTTCACAGGTCACAGGGCTCAACAATTTAAAGGGGAAATGTGTGTTGAAATATAATTTAAATTAAATATTGTGGAGATACAGAGATGTTTGATTGATTGATTTTGGTACCAGTTAACCCACATAATTCACACCATAATCATTTTTATGTTTTTCAGTGAAAATAAGAAAAAAAAAAAATTATGATTCCCTATAATATCTCAAATCATATTGCGATTGCAATGTCAGTCAAAATAAGTTCAATTATATATTTTTTCAAAATCATTCAGCCCCAAACATAACTTTGTCTCTAAATCTGATCCAACATTTTAGCAAAAAATTATACTTTTCATTGCATTTTATTCTTAAATTTGACCATTTTGATCATCAAAAAAAAAGATCAAATTGACAATGTACATGTCATACAAAATTATATCAAAATATAATTTAAAAGGTCAGATGCCAGCAAAACAATGCCATGATAATTGTATTTTTAGGGTTTTGTATGACCTGTGAAGAAGGTCATACTTAAACAAAACCAAGTAGTTAAACTACTAGTTTGATTACATGTAGTTCACTACTTCAACACCAAAATAGAGATATTTAATGTGTTTTCTTTTTCTCTACAACTCAAACAAACTTACCTGGCGTGAGGTGAAAGGCTGATCCTCTCTGTGGTGTTAATGAGAGATGAGTGAGCGAGGGGACACACTGGTCTGATGAAGAGAAGCAGAGGGAGGCTGAGTGACACCAGGCTGAACTGAGGGAGGAGCCGGGACACCGAGACAAACAGAGAGAGAGAGGAAGGGAGGAAACTGAGGAGAAAGATAGTGAGAGCAGTTACTGATGGACGGGGAGGCTGGGTTAGAGAGAGCTACCCCCCAATTCCCATGTTTCAGACCGTTTTACATGATGTCATAGAACTTCCTGCCAGAAAACGTCAGAATTAAAAGTTAAAGCAACAGATGGATGGCAGCTTGTCATTCCTGTAAAGGAGTCCACACTGTTCAGGTTCAAGGTAATTCTGCACATTAGCGACCCCAAATGGAAAGAGGAGGTAACAGTTTTGAGTTTTGAGGACTTGCATACCCAGAAGAAATGTAGCAACATATAACAAATAGAAAATTTGACACTAAATTGATTAGTTCTGAATTACTTTGAATGAATTAGGTGTTTGAATTTTTACAAACCTTACTTTTTGAAAAGGTGACAGCCCTATTCTGTAATCAACACTTTTATATTTACGGTGGATCAGATGGTTTCATGTATGTTCAGGGGGAAACTGATTAACTCTGCAGTCCCCTTTCAGCTCTACACAGCGTTTCAGTGTCTTTCAGCTCATTGTGTTTGGTTTCTGCACCACAACTTTACAGTTCTGGTCAGTAAATCTTGCAACTCACTCACTCACTGGTGGAAAAAAAGAATTATTTAAACTATTGAACTATAAAAAATCGATAATTGATTAATGGTTAAAGTAATTTTTCATTAAAAAAATGGCTGAAAATATGGAGATTTGCTGCTTTTCTCTGTTTATTATTGTACTAAGCTGAATTTCTTTAGATTTTGGTTTGACAAAACAAGGTATTACTTTGGACTTAATGTTGAACCCTGAGCACTTGCATTTATGACACAACATAATCCCTGCGTCACTCTCAAGGTGCTATAAGTTGCCATACAACCATTTGCTTTCTACAAGTTGACATTTGTAACCTGACAGATGCTTGTTAGGGAGTTTGATGCTGTAGCCAAGTGGTGTATTGAATATACAGTTGTAGGCTGTTGAAATTGAGGATGTTGGAATGAGCTGATGATTAAAGTACACTGCCTGGCCAAAAACTGAAGTCACACAGTCTAATATTTTGTTGGACGGCCTTTAACTTTGATTATGACTTGCATTCTCCACGGCATCGTTTCAATAACTTTATGCAATGTCACAACATTTATTTCTGTCCAGAGTTGCATTAATTTTTCACCAAGATCTTGTATTGATGATGGGAGAGTCGGACCGCTGCGTGAAGTCTTCTCCAGCACATCCCAATGATTCTCACTGAGGTTCAGGTCTGGACTCTGTGGTGGACAATCCACAAGAGAAAATGATGTCTCATGCTCCCTGAACCACTCTTTCTCAATTTGAGCCCAATGAATCCTGACATTCTCATCTTGGAATACGTCCGTGCCATCAGGGAAGAAAAAAATCCATTGATGGAAAAACCTGCTCATTCAGTATATTCAGGTAGTGAGCTGACCTAATTTTTTAGACACACAAGGTTGCTGAACCTCGACCTGAACAACTGAAGCAAACTCAGATCATAACACTGCCTCCACAGGCTTGTACGGTAGGCACCAGGCATGATGGGTGCATCATTTCATCTGCCTCTCTTCTCACCCTGATGCCCTCATCGCTCTGGCACAGGGTAAATTTGGATCAGTGAACATGATCTTTTTCCATTTGCATTTCCCTAACAAATTGAAGCCTTTTTTTTCTGATTAGTTTCACTGATAAGTGGTTTTCTTAAGGCTACACAGCTGTTTAGTCCCAATCCCTTGAGTTCTCTTCACATAATGCGTGTGGAAATATTTCACTGTTTCAGTGATCTCCGATCACGATCATTCAAGATTTTTTTTTCCAACCACATTTCTTCCTCGAATATGATGGTTCATCACTGTCCTGCCAGCTTTTAATAATGCGTTGGACAGTTCTTAACCCAATTTTAGTAGTTTCAACGATCTCCTTTGTTTCAGAAGGGTCAAATTATTGGTCTGCATCAAACAAAGAAAACAACTGAGTAACATCTTTCCCACAACCACAGGATATGTCCTCTGACTTGGTAGTTTAAGAAATGAGAAGCTGCTCACTGCATCAGTTTGGGTTAAATAACTTGTTGTCAGCTGAAACATATTCATCACTGTAGTAATTAGTTAAATCCAGGCTTTTTTTTTGGCCAGGCAGTGTATAATACATGCTTGGAGACCAAACAAAATGTAGGTTTCTTCTTACTTTGAGAACCCCTGATTTAACAGCTAAACAGATATTTCACTCAGGAGTGGGCGAAGACCAGAATTAAGCTAAAAGAAGAGTGAATATTGGACTTTCATTCATTCGGTGGCCAGAAATACATCTTCAGCTGAATGCTAATTTTGCCCCAGGTCAAAGCAACTGTTGCTCTCAAGTTTGTGTTTAAAGTTTTGTTTCTGCTGCCCCTGAAAAATGCATCTAATAGCGCTGCACAATATGGCAAATGTGAATATTTTGACCGATAATGCAATATGCATCACTATTTTCATTTTCACTGAAAAAACACAATTGAAGTCATGATGACAAACACAAACTGTTTTCTTACATCTGGAGAATGATATATGTGGGCCAGGGCATCTCTGCGGCACTACAGCACAGTTCATTATGATGCTGTTTCATCACACATTTTTCCTTTATCGAAAAATTGCAGCTTCTGCGATGCGGATATTGCACTGGGTCAAGTTGTGATTTCAATAATATTCAGATTAACTGTGCAGCCCTCACAGTTAAATTGTAAATCATTTGCAGTATATGACTCAGAAATATCAGCAGGCTCCCTGGTGATGCTCTGCCAGGCCTGTCATGCAGCCGTCTTCCCTTCTCATTTGTTTCAAGGAATTTTCTTTTCTTTTTTTTTCTATCTGTCTGGTCTTTAGCAAGTGAAACACATGATCGGTTGGATTGAGGTCAGATGACTGATTTGGCAAGTTAGAAGCATTCCACTGTTTGGCACTAAAAAACCTTGGATGTTTTCTACGTCAGTTTGATATCATTTGTCCTGCAGCTTATCTTAAAAATTTGTTCACCAAATATGGATGTAAACAACATCTGACTAACTTAAAGCTGACAGTTCGCTGTAGCCTCATAATCACCGAGTGTAAAACTGGCAACAGGGTGAAAACATATCACTTTTCTAATACTTGAAATATGAACTGAATTCAAACTGAGTAATTCATTGTGAGAATACAGAAACATGATGTATGTTTTGTTAAGCTAGTCCGCAATCAACCTTTTATTTCATAATAACGACAGTATTTCTTTGAGATTCTTGCTCTTAGCCACGTCTGACATTTTCTCCCGACAGCTCCTGCTGTGAATTTGTCTGTGGGGTAGTGCACGCTGCATGAAATACTCACAGACTTTGTTTGTCGAATGTGTGCACTCCCATTTGTGTCTCTTAACAGCCATTAGTAAAGCAGAGAGCATGATAAGCAGCAGTGATATCCAGAGCGGATGTCCTATAAATCTGTCGGATCGAAGAAGCAGAAACGCTGCCTTACAAGGTGTTTCTGCAGAAAGCTCGAACTGTTCCCTCTTGCTCTGTGGATTACTCGCTGTCTGAGATCTTCTCGATGGATTTAAGCGATCTGTGTGACTCAGGGGGCAATAAGTCAGTCAGATATTTCTCTGTCGTAATTTTGCTGTAATCAGTTAACACATATTGATGACACCGGGCTGATCATCTGATGTATATGAGAATATTAATACAGTGGTATATTGTTTATTGTACCTTACCATGCCGTATTACTAATAATTTGACCTAAGAGTACATATTTAACTGGAATATTTTGCTTGGACATCCCTGGGCTTAGTGAGGCGAGATCTTTTGTATGATTTATTTTTAAAGACTGATTACAGTATAATAATATCCGTGGGGCTCTGTGAAACATTTACAAGGACATATTCATCCATTTATGCACATTTAGAAGGAAAAATGGTGTCTTAATGTTCGGCACAAGCCTAAATTAAATCTAAAGTAGGACCATATTTTCTCATGTGTGCACAGTTATGTTCAAGTACACTATTAGTTTTTTTTACAATAAATGTATTACATAGCACAATGCTAATTCCCATCTGTTGTCCCTGGGTGTGTACACATACATCATCTATAGAAACAAGTAGGTCTTATTGTCTCCCTGAAGAAAAAAGGTTTTGTGTGTTATGTGATAGGTGAGGTTGAAGACAACTGGCCTAATGCATGAACATTTTCATATTCTTATCTTTAATTTATCTAACTTTTTTTTCATACAAAGGGCTTGTACAAATATGCTGCATCAGATTCAGCAAATGCTCATAACTTCAGATAACTGTGTAAATGATCCACCTGTGCGTATTTGAGTGCATGTGCTTGACTCGTAGACTTGTAAATTAGCATAATTAACACCCCAGTAATACCAAATAAGGCTGTGTTTCCTGCCCCATATGTCAGGAAGTGTTCATTCATTAAAGCTCATAAATTCATTCATGAATTTGTAAGTGCATGTGCGCTGGCGAAGTACAGAACTAATACTACCTGTGTAATCTATCTTAAGAGCATTGTTGGCATTTCACTGGTGATCTTGTCCACGGTGACATTCAACATTTGTGCAGGTGGGCGTTCACTGTGTCTAACACTTTATTAGAGCACATCACACATGACGTGACCTTTACGTTGTGATAGATGGTTGTATGGTCAGTGTAACTATAAATTTGTCCTGCTGTTAGCCAAAATAAAATTCAAGTGCAATATTGTGCACTCTGGAGCATTTATTTCTCATTTTGCTTCATCATCCAGTAAAGAAAGACATAAATGTCTTTCGCTTCCGGCATGGCTCAGATATCTCCCTGCAGAAGAGGAGAATCGAGAAAGGTGAAAGTGATAGGGAGGCTGTAGTCGATAAAGGAGGGGAGTAAAAGCCAGCAGAGAGTGATGCTGCTTGGTGCGCCTTCCTCCCTCTCTCCGAGCCCTCTGGGCTCTTCACCATCATAGGAAGAGACAATGATGAACTCAAGAAGCCTATTTATAGCCGGCGATTGGCCAACACTAGCCCTCTGTTTCTGCTCTGTGGACATCCGCCTGGGCTAGTTGTGTAGTATGTGCACATGTGATTATGCTCATGACAGAGAGGGAAAAGAGAGGAGGAGAGAGGAGGAGAGGAGTGGAGTGACAGAGACTCAATGGATTTAATCCAGAGGAAGAGGAGAGGATAAGAGGCAAAGCTAAGATAAGAGGCAGGCAGGGACGGAGGGACGGGGCTGGGCTGTGGTCCATCCATCAGTGTACGTACGGAGGAGGAGTGATGATTGCTCATTGGAGTCACATGGAGGAATTCAGCTCAGTCTCTTTCTGGCATTTGACCTGACGTGAAGCCAGGACTCCTCCCCCAGCGGTGGTCTCCCCATTGGCAGCGTTTTCCACAGAAGCTTTGCCAAGTTGTCAGGTGAGGAGGAAGAGCTGGAGGAGGTGAGTTTGACTTCATGCTGAGAATGTGTTTGCATAGCAACTAACCATCAGTGTGTTAGTGTGTCTTGGGCTCCATGCACGACGACGTGTAGTGTTAAATCCACTGTGGCTGATTTCCATGCTGTGTGTCTATTTCAGACAGAATAATCTCTTACAGCCACATTTTGCAAGCGCATATTTTTGTTTGTTTGTTTTAACTTCTCTGTAGAGCTGAAACAATTAGTCAATTAATAGACTGAAGATTAATCAGCAGTTATTTTGATAATCTATTAATCATTTAAGTCATTTTTTTAAGAAATAAAAAAGCAGGTTCCACCTTCTCAAATGTAAATATTAGCTATTTTTTTCTCGGTCTTCTTTGATATTGAACTACATATATTTGGGTTTTTGGACTTACGTTTGAAGAAAACAAGAATCAGCCGTCTGTCTTTAACAGCCGTGGTCGGGGAAGGAAACACAACCCCTAAAAAAAAAAACCTTCAACAGAGAAAAAATTGGAGGGAGAGCGAGAGAGAAGGGATCCCCCTCCCAGGACAGACAGACATGCAATAGATGTTGCATTTAAAGAACAGATCAACAAAATCACATTAAATATTTGGGGTATCAGGAGTCTCCAAACCCACAGTTTGATAAGAAATTCTGTTTTAATGTCACGATTCGATTATTTTACTTTTTTTTTTTAGCACTGACATTGTTAGACTGTCAAGTCTTGATTCATGAAGGTCAACAGGTTATTGGTTTTATGACCTGACAAGTCATTAAAGTCGTCTTCAAATTCTTCTACAGTCTGTCAAGTCTGATATAACAGCCAGTAAGCTACGCTGTGTCATCTTGTAGATTCTGCCTCAGTTATTGAAACTAAGGGCTCATTTCAGTCATATTTAATGTTGAAATTGTGACACCTCTAATAAATACAGATTTTGATGACAAAATTTAATACAAATTAATTTATAAAATATATAATTAAAATATGTCAGCTTATACTTTTTTAAAAAACTCTTTTTCTGATCTTTTTATGGGCTGATCCGTTGGAAGCACAGTGTGTAAGTTCTGGCGTTCGGAGTCTCTCAATCAAAACAACGAAAGAAAAGTCGTGAAGTAGCGTGGGATCATGAGAGTTGTTGACTTAGGCAGAAAGAATCTTCATAGACGAGGTAATATTCAAATTTCACTTACAAAGAATTTGAACAACAACAAACGGTGCTAAAAATATAAATAAATATTAAGGCAAGTACTGTCGGTTAAAAGAGCATAAATAAAAAAATAAAGAATTAACGTGAAAAAACTAAATGTATCCTGTGTTTTCCTGGAAGATATAGCAACTAGCTAGCAATGGCTAACAGGAAACGTGCTGTTACCTTGAATAAATTAGGGATTTCTCTGCATTTGAATGTTATTGGAAACATTTGGGAACAACTCAATAAAATATATAACATTTACAGCATTTTTAGACGCATAAATGTAGAAATATTGTGTCATAGCTTTAATTTGAGAAAATAAACAACATATTCTTAATTATTTGAGTATTATATTATGTGGTCAACAGTGACCTAAATCCCACTCATTAAACTAAATGCCTTTTTCTCCACCGTGTTTAGGGACATCAGTAATCAAGTTACTAATCCGTCTAAATTTAACTTTTTAGCAATAAAGCTCTTGTCCAAGTCTGTGTGAGAGAACAAAAACAAGCTGTTCTAACACTAGTCGCCAAAAAATGTTTGGACTAATTCATATAATGTCATTTAGATGGATTAGGATGTGAAAATATAACCCTAATAAAGATAATTAGATGCATTTTGGGGGAAATGAGTTAATTGTGTTAAGGGCAGAGGGAGTCTGTGCTGGACGACCCTCTCTGTCTGATCCAACAAGCAGCACTTTGACGTTTGCTCTCTGCTGACTTCAGCTCTGCAGCATGCACGCTATGAGGCCATAATGAGAGGTGAGGAGATGCAGTTTCATAAATTAGTCAGTAGAGGTCACATATAGGCAGAGATTATGTCGGAGACATGCTGAGACACACCCTGATTCTTCTCCGTCTCTCTGCCTGTCTCTTGCTGTTTTTTGGTGTGTACTACTGGCTGTAAGCTGCTGCTGATGCAAAAGGTGACGAGGTTTATTAACTGAAGCAGAACAGACATGCATCGGAGTGTGAAGTGCACAATTAATAAGCTGTGAGAGGAGGGTGAGGAGGGTGAGGGACGAAGGACTTTGCTTATCAGTTCAATCCACTCTGGCTGTTTGTACCTGCCTGTGAACCCGCTGATTCTTTATCTCTGTACCTTTAATTAGGCTGCAATTATGTTCAGCGCCGTGTGAGAGATCTAATAACAAAGATTGCAGTTTGTATCTCTCAAGGTCAGACGGTGTACTGTATGGACAGCGTGTGGGTCTGACTTAGGCTACTTTCAGGGACACATTTCAGACTAAAGACCAGTTGATTGTGTCTGGAGCTGCAACGATTAGTTGATTGATCGATTAGTCGTCAAGTATTAAATTAATTGCCAACTATTTTGATTATCCGTTAATCATTTTGAGGTATTTCGTGAGAAAAAAAATGTCTGAATTCTCTGATTTCAGCTTCTTAAATGTGAATATTATTTTGTTTGTATAATCCTCTATGACAGTAAACTGAATATCTTTGGGTTGTTGAAGACTTTTAGGATGGCATCTTGGTCTTTGGGCTCAGTAGCCTCCCAGTAGAGAAAAAATGTTGATTGCTGTTTCCCAGTTTTGTTGCCAGCTAATGGCTGCTAACAGCAGTTAACACAGTTGGCTACTTTAGCAACAACTAGGCTAAAGTCTTCAGTTCATCAGGAAAACTCTGTAATTGAAGCTGAGCAGCCGGAGGCCATCAGAAGGGAACTAGGAAGGAAGGAAACCATTTTCTCAATAAAATATGATCCAGTTTCATGCTCTGCTGTGTCATAACCGAGAGTGTGCAGGATGAGTCGTCAACAGTTTTTAAACTGTTTTCCAGAAGAAGACAAACTCTGAAATACCAGTGAAAAGACCCGAGAATATGTACAACATGGCTTTTTGTCACTGTCGGCCCCATACTGGTGTATAGCTGACATATAGCACAATACATATGTGATAAACACTTGTGTATCTTGTGCATCCTCACTCCAGACATTACTGCAAACATCATCACAGCTGCATGCGAACATGTCTCTCCAGTAATGTAATAAAATAAAATCATTTCACGTGATTTTATGTATGTTTGACAGGGACGGCATTATTACATTAAAGTTTAAAAAAATGCAACCGATGCAACATACATACATCAGTCCTCTTCCCTGGTTAGGCTTTTAAGGAACAAAACACAAGAAAATACAACCACTACAAACATGTCTGTACAGACCTGTCCACAAGCAACCAGAAGATCCTTTGGTGTCCTCACCACTTTAATTTTCATCATCAAACCCCACCTTGAAGTGCGACTAAGTTCCCAGGCTTTTGTGTGCCTTCTCCTGCTTTGTGTATTTCCCTGGCATCAAAATCAGGTACATATAAATGTCAGGAAAAACGATTCCTGTCCATGAACCACTGTGTCTTTGGTTAGTTCCAGCTGCCTTTAATTTAAGCAGATAATTGTTTGTTTTACTCCATATTTTGCAGTTTCCCATGTTTCAGGATGTTTTGCCTCTCAGTTCAACTGAGTGGGCGTTTTCCACTGGGAAAGTGAGGTCATTGCATTACCCTCTATTGGGGACAAAAGCCATGTCCCCAAATGGAAAAAGGCAGATTTTGGGGTCATTGGTTAAGGTTAGGGTTAAGGTTAGAATTCGTGGTTATGGTTGGGGTTTGATTAAGTATCCAGGAAATCAATGTAAGTCTATGAAATGTCCCCAAAAGTGACCCTAAGTGTGCATTTCTGTGTGTGCGCGCGGATTAATTTCACATTTCTGAATATTTCTGTGTCCAGGCAGCGCCCGTCTTTGACTGTAATCCTCACTTATCTTCTGTCTGTGACTCGACACAGACGATGGAGGGCTCCAATTTCCAAACTGCCTCAGTCTATAATCTCCCCTCATGAACTTTAGTCATCCTGCAGAGAAATTTAACTTCAAGGTCAGGCAATTTGCTCCAATGCGCAAGAGGGAATACAACATGACCCACCATCATACCACCACCCGTTGCCTTGTATCTTCACACCAGTATGCGTGTTGTTTCATTGCTCTCGGCACACACTAAATTTGGTCATGATCCACCACATGTCCTTGGCCTTTGCATATTCTGCAGCCGTGTGAGTTGATTGTGTGAGTCACTTTTGCAATATTTGGCCTTGCAACACAGCGGGGGGTTAGTCTTAGTCACAGTTTGTAATCCCCACCTCAAAGATTTTATGAGAAAAAGCGTGTGAGAGCCCATGCTGTCGCCATGTCATCACTCCTGTCATTCCTTTTTTCCTGAGCTGACACCCCGGAGTCGGCTTCCTTTGGCCCAGATTCCCACCGAGGGAGCCGGTGCCCTGCAGGCAGCCAGATACAAACATGCAGTGACAATTCAAATCAGTCCAGTTCACTGACTCTGGCTGTGACTCAGGACATTGAGCGCCAGGCGGAAAAGATGCATACGCAACCCGCCAAGCTGCACCGTGACAGATAAAAAGTGAGGGAGACAAGATATTGCAGATTATTGGGCAGTTTTATGAGTGTTTCACCAGGTAGATGGCCCGGTTTTAGCTCAGCACTTTTGTTCAGAGACACTGGGACTGGAACAGCGCCAGGTCCATTTGCAAGTCAGAGAGAGAGCGCTCCTGCTGGCTAAGTAGTCTGATCCACAGGCACCAACTGCAGCAGAGAATCTGTCTAGAGTATTGTTATGCAAGCAGGAAGGGAGCAGTCCCACTTTGATCCAGACATCGGACGGACGGAGGCTGGAGTGCTTCGGTCCTCTGTGCTGCCTGAGCTCCAGGCTGCCGTTTGCCGTCCCATCTGGGAATCTGCATATCGGACAGTGAAGTGTACCAGCACAGGGCTCACAGCAGCTGCTCTGCACAGGGAGATCATGAGAGGGGTGGACTGATGGACACCTGACGGTGATGCTCATCACTCAGCTTGACACTCTCATCACCAAGTGGTCCCAGCTTCCTTTGCACTTGTTATCACGTCATCAAGTTTTGTCAACCTCATTTTAGGTAAGTTTGAGTTTCTTGGATGAATAATGTGGTAACACTTTATAGTAAGCTGCAAGAATTCATGCATGACTTCATTCATGGAAAAAGCACAAATTCATTCATGTAGTACTTCATGAACGAATGAACTCCTGCATGACTTAACGCAAGAATAATACATTTATTGATGCAACAACTACGGTATTTAAATCGTCATGATTTCTAAGTTATTAATGATCATGTCTTCTTCATAGGTAAGTCTGCAGTTAAAGGGACAATGCAAAAACCTGACCAGTCACAGTGTTGCACATGCACTCTGTTGAATTCCAAGTTTTGTAATCATGTTTTGTTCATTCCCATGAAGCAGCTTGCAGAGTGCTTATAGCGTATGTGTTTCCTGCAAAACAGGCAGCTAGGGATGGGTTTGTTGCAGATATTGATTGATTGGTGTTTACAGTAGGGTCTGACTCTGGCGATATTCTTTATGCAGGATATCATATATAGAGTATAGAAATACACTTTGTTTTTTTGTTTGTTTGTTTGTTTTTTTGGTGTGTTTTTTTTTTGCAATGATCCCTCGAAACACATTTGACAAAGATTTGTCCAGAATGATATCAGGGCACCGAAACAGTAAACTTACACTTGTATTTTTAATAATTATAATTAAATTAAAAAAGAACACACACACAAATAGAGCAAACCATATGTATGGATTAAACCTGAATCAAGAAAAGGGATCAGACATACACAGACTGTCGCCTATAAAGCTAGAAATTAAAAAACATTTGCATTATGTTATGTTAAAAACAAAAGTTAAGCTTTTAATGCGTACCGATATAATTGTGATAGGCCTTTACTGGGTCGATATTAGTGTACAGCAGCCAATAGCATTGTGCATTAAACCCTCCATCAGGCAGCTAAAGTGGCCGATGGATGTAGGAAGGGGAGTGGTCACATTAGCTGACCGTTTGCAGACTGAGAGCTCCCAGTGAACACGGCCAAAACACGACCAAAACAGCCTCAGCAGGGAACAGGTTACAGTACTGAGGCGGTTTTCTTACCTTGTTTTGCTTTCAGAACCCTGGGGCTAACGGCTAACTGAGCTAATGGCAGTTAGCAGTTAGCTAACTTACTTTTAGCAACAAGTAAAGCTTTCTTTCCATCAGGATCCCTGTCAGTCTTACACACTATCTTCGTCCCGGTGACTGGTCATGTTCAGCTGGAGGCTGCTGAGCCCGGTTCTGTTGCCCGCCAACGGCAGCTAACAGCTAACAGTTACAGTTACAACTTTACAGTTACTACTTTAGCAGCAAGAAAACTAAAGCTATCTGTCCCTGAGAAAACTGTAATTAAATCACAGAGTTGAAGCTAAGCAGCCATTGGACCTCAGAGGGCAACCAGAAAATATTTTTTCTCCCTTAAATATGATCAAGTTTAACCCAAATCAAACTCAGCACCCAGAAACACTCCAGTCTCTCTGCTACTATGAACGAATATATTCTCTGTCTGCGCTCCAGTGACATCATAACTGAGAAAGCATTTCATTGGACGCAATTTTAATGTACGCCCCTGAATGCAGGATGAGTCATCAACACATATTTTTTATATATATATTTTCAAGCAAAAGACAAACTCTGAAATATCATTAAAATACCTGAGACTATCTACAAAACAACTTTTTTGTGTGTTGGACCAGATACTAGTGTGTAGATGATATACAGTCCAATACAGATGTGTTAAAAACACTTAAAGATCAATTTGGGACTTGGGAACTTTAACTAAGCATTACCTCATTTCTTTCTTCATTGTGTGTGTGTGGCCCTTCAAATAAAGTGGTGACCTGTCAGGCTTTAACAGTGATTAATAACATACTGTGAGTGGTGGCATCATTGTGAAATCACACTTATTATGATCTAATGTGCATTTGTATTTTCCCCATATACATAATGTCTAAATACACAGAGGGGCTGACTTTATTTGAAAGCTCACAGACATGATGAAGTCATGATGAAGTAATGATGAGTTAATCATAATTGCAACACTTGGAATTCAATAGAACACATGTGCACTGCTGTGACCGATCAGGGTTTTTGCTCTGTTCCTTTAGCTCCAAACTTACTTACAATTAAGACATGAACATCATTAACTCAGAAATCATGATGCTGGAAATGTTAAAGGTACTATCAGTTGCTTAAAACATGATCCATAAATTAACATATTGTTCTGAAGTCATGTATGAGGAGGACACAACACATTATACTACAACTTGACTTGTGACAGGGCGTGCCAGCTGCGCAGTTTGATTTTTTTCTTTTTAATTAAACTGGATTTAAAATCATTTTATTGATCTGAAATTTTCATTCAGCCTGATGACCTTGTAGATAAACAAGTGCACCACTACAAACTGTGTTACACTGTAGTTTTTGTTTGTAGCATGTGAGCAGTTGGCAGACACAGTCCTTCAACATTATAGTATCTCGTGGTTGGCTGA
>JAJHUR010105513.1:1129-28668 GCA_027495735.1 Lutjanus campechanus
CATTAAATGAACAATAATTATTTATTTATTCATTTACTAATTTTAATGAACTCAAAAGATGAATCTTTGTTTTCCTTATTGTCAAACCTCCCAAACTAACAAAACATGTATTCTGCTAATAGATATTGTGTGTGAATACAAAGTCTGATATGTACTATTGCTCTGTGCCATAGAGCTCCATCGTTTGCCAAAAAAACTATTTAAAACCCATCAGTGAGTCACACTGTTCCTTCATTACCTTGAAAACACACAGTGCAGTTTATTTTCACTCACGTTCTGACATACCCCACCCTGCTGTCCATGATGCTATCTCACACAGTCTGTGGCCAAAAATAGTCCCCAACAAACGCACTTGTTCCTCTCGTTTGATTCATGTGTGCCCAAGGCTACAGTGCCCACAAGTTTTAAGAACTTATTTAGACTCTTAAACTTAAAAGTATAGTAAGTTGGACTTTTCTGAGGGCAGAAAACATTAAAAACACAAGCTTTGTAGTTGTCAATGACACAAAAGGTCTGTTTATCTCTGACTGCAACAACTTGTGTGTGACTTTAAATTAAACGGCTGGCAACATATGGTTGGTGCACATGTTTTAGTACAAAGTGTACATTGACTTGAAATGTACATTTTTTTGGTAATAATATAAAAGTTGTTGTGCACTGACCTTATACACAATTATGAGCATGTTCCTTGTGTACTAAGAAACTTCTTTAGTACATTCTCAAACAGGATAAAAAGGCATCAGAGTGTACAGTGGTCTATTCACATCACACTAATGCTAAATTGTGATGAAGGCACTGGATGTGCCCTAAAGAGATGTTACTTGAAGAGAAAAAGTGGGAATATAACTTAAATGTATTGTTTTCCTTCTAATTCCCTTTGTAAAAATGTTATCTTTTACAAAACATATCCATTTCACATACACGTGTGCTGTATTTTACAGGATGCCCTCTGTGTTAAACTCTTACTTGTCTCGAAGCAGAACTCCTTCGATGCAGGCACCAAAGAGCACCACACAGGTGACGTCTGTGAAGCACTGTTCAGGAGAGTAAATAATTGAATCTACAGACAGAGTCTCCTCTTTTTCATGTTGCTGTAAATCCTGTATTGAGCCTTTGCCAGGCTCTGTTCTTGTTCCTGTCAACAACATATAACCCTAACAACTGTGCAAACTGAGAGATAACCACTGTTATATCAATTATGTATATGAGCACTGGAGGGCTGAGGGCTGATTAAACTAGAAAAACATTTTTTAAATTTACAGTTGTAGCCCTGTGACTACATTTTCTGGTATCAGTGTCCCAAAGAGGTTGAAGGATACAGATGAAGGAGGTGGTAGCGATAGCCAGGATGGTCCCAATGGGGATGGATTTCTGGGCATCCCGCAAATCACCTGACCGGTTTGAACCAGCCATGATACCTGGGAGGGGTGGGGAATCAAAAGTAAAAATCTGAAGAAATGAAACAAAACTCTATGCTCTGCCATTTTGACCATAATGGAATTGGAAACTACTGCACATGTATAGTAGATACTTCCTGCACTGCATCATAGTGTGTGTGAATGTGTGGTCTCACCAGTAACAGAGGGGAAGTAGATGCCGACCAGCAGAGTGAAGAAGGTGGTGATGTCATTGACCACATAGGGCATGTAGATGTCCTGGGCGGAGTCACCTCCCGGAACAGAAGACACTTTCTTGTCTTCTACCAACATAGCCAGAGGGCCGTACGCTGACCACATGTTTTCTACAGTAAACACAGAAGCAGAATCATTATGATCAAAATAACACAGGCCATCCACTGTACAAAGAAGTAAGTCTGTCAAGAAATAAGTAATGTACACAAAAGAAACTGTACAGATTAAACAGTTAAACATAAGATAAAAACTGCATAGAAATGACGATACACGGTTAAACAAAATCACTGCCCACAGCCAAAGACAGAAAATGTGTTTTCAAGATGACCATCCTGTTTCATGGACCTGAGTCAACAAAAGAAACTTGACTGATGAGACATGAGACAATAGTCAAGCCACTGGTTGCAGAGAAAAAGAAGATTATGGATTCAGAAACACTAGTTGTTGGCAGTCAACAGTGTGTGCCATTTTTGCCTCAAAGAGATCAGTTAGGGATCATTTGGTTTTGGATTGGATGAGGTACGCATCCATAGTCAGTGTATTACCTACAATAGATGGTGGTCGACACATCCCCAGTTTGGAGAAGCAGCAGGAGTACTGGTGTATGAAGGAATAAGGAATGCACTACTGCGGACAGGGTCAGCGGTAAAATGTATTGTAGCCCCTTAAAAAAACAATATAAGTTGTAGTATGTAAGTAATGTTGTGTTGACTACATATAGAATATTTTCATTGCTTCACCTTGCTGTCAGATGGGTTTTACCGATGGGAAGCCACTGTTATATAAGCCAAATATTGCTCTCTCCAAGGCAACCAAACTCCTTTGGCAAAATCACAGAATACAGGAGTCATACTCAATCCGTTAGAGTCATTGTGTGACTTTGGTGAATCCAAACTAACACACTGAAAACAAAATAATGCAAACGAACCAACTGATCAAGGCAGCAGTGGACTGTCAGCTTCTTTGTTCTGCAAAGTAAAATGACTACTTTTGCCAAAGGAGTTTGGTTACTTTGGAAAGAGCGATATTTTGCTTATATAATGGCAGTGTCTGAGGTCAAAGTATGTGTTGAAAATATTCAGAATATAGTGTACACTTAAAGTGATGGATATTTTTATTAGGTGTCTAAA
Source organism: Lutjanus campechanus (assembly GCA_027495735.1). Classification (NCBI taxonomy): domain Eukaryota; kingdom Metazoa; phylum Chordata; class Actinopteri; order Lutjaniformes; family Lutjanidae; genus Lutjanus; species Lutjanus campechanus. The sequence goes on from JAJHUR010105513.1 coordinate 3,891, forward strand.
ACACCTTTTGTTGCTGACCCTGTCCACAGCAGTACATTGCTTAGCTTTCCACACTGGTACTCCTGCTGGATGGTTCATGCTACAGTAAGTAAGCACTGGTTCTTAAAGCAGGCATGAGAGGCAAAGTGATTACAGCTTATGTTTTCCCTGGTCAGTGCAGAAGTTCAGACAAAATGTAAAACTGGTTTGAATCAAAACGGGGGGGGGGGGTATCTCAGAGAAAAATTACGACTATATGGTCAAGGAGGAGCTTTTTGAGAGAAAGCACAGAGTAAAATGTGAAATCCCCTCCTGCGCACGCTTGCCCCAGATGCTTCGCAAGAAATATGATAGGAATGCATTAGCACTGAAGATTTGGAGTTAAACTAGTTTGTCATGGCCAGCAGTTACATAACATGAGGAATGTTCTGAGTTTGCAGTGTATTTAATAAAAAACTGCAGTCCACTCCATTTATCTTTTATAATGATTTAAAAGTGCAGTTTGTCAGGTTCAGTATGAGTAGTGGATGAGAGTGAGTGGGAAATTCTGCATAATTCTGACAAATACACTAAGGCATTGGAAAAGTCCAGGTGAGGGAGGTTTTTTTTCCCCCCAACTTCATCACATTAGCACACTGCTGTTAAAACTCTGTGTGTTCCAACCTGAAATGACTCCGCTGGTCAGTCCGGGGATGCCCTGTATGCTGGTAACATTGTTGTTAGTAAAATACTCGTTGCAGGTGGCGTTGAAGTCGGGTCCATCACAGAACAGCCTCCACAGCTTGGTAGGGACCGTCAGGTTACCTATAATCTCCGTCTTGAGACAGCTGTCAAAGTTGTGGTTCTGCAGAGTGCGGTTCCCCAACATGCAAACACTGTGTGGAGAACAAGAAGATAAAATGACACACTACTTAAACTATCTGTACTGCTAAAAATACTACCCCACATCGAAATCATATGGTTTCAGTGGAACATTCTACTGGACTCACGGAAAGTCTGGTGGCTCAAAGATGGTCTTGATGACTCCGGCGTAGATGGCGATGATGGAGAGAATGACACAGGCCAGGAAGACCAGTGCCAGCTTGTTGACATATTTCACCCCTACAAAGACGACCACGGCCATCAGGGCAAGGCAGCACGTGCCATAAACACGCATGTTGTTCAGCAGGGCGTCTGCCTGATCCTCCTTTTTCTCCGCCACAAAGATGGCTGCTTTAGGCACGATGTAGGTCTGCATGGGGGAGAGTGAAGGAAAGAACAAGATATTTTTTTTTAAAAAGAGAAAAAAAGGAGTTGACCTCTTTTAACACTCCAGGTTTCATCCACTACCTGAATAACATTTAGAGGTGGTGGACACACAGTGAGTTGGAGCAGAAAATAGAAGATAGCCACTTCATTAAAGTAGTCTGCACGCACTGTTCACTCACCAACAGAATCTCTATTGTACCCAGGATGTACATGGAGCCAGCAAAGGTTGTGCCCAGGTAGAAACAGAGACCTACGGCTCCACCAAACTCTGGGCCCAGAGATCTGGAAATCATATAGTAGGAGCCTCCAGCTGTGAGAAAAAAAAGGGGGGGGAGCAGAGTGGGAAAGAGTTTTGTGAGAAAAGGAATCTAACTTCTCTAAGGGTAATTCTGGTATTGTTACACACCGTATTTTTGTGTCTAAATAACTAATGGGTACAAACAGTTTTGGAATTAGTTCAATAGATGGCCACAGCTGGGACCCGTGAAATTGGTTGCAATAGCTGCAATGTATAACTTGTCACACCAGGTTTATTACACAGAACCATCTGGGAAGTCGCCCGTAGAAACTGTTTGGAAAGCGGCAGGATGAACTGATCTGTCTATCACATCTAACGTGAAGAACCACTAAAAAGAACCACTAAAAATAACCACTCTTCTTTCAATAAAGAAATACTCTCCAGTTCTGATATAACTGATTCTATCACAATATCTATGCTAACCTCTTAAAGAGCTGCCATTTTTTTTGTAGAAGACAAATCGCTTCCATGGACACTTCTCGCTGTGGTCGCACCTAAAACCAGGCTAACTGCCAGTAGTCCCTCCTAGGATGCTGATTGGCTGCACCACTTTTGGTGCAAACACAAACAGATAACTTGAAGCCTGGCAAGACGGATTCCAGCTGCCTCACAAGGCAATACAACATAATCCTTGTGGGCAAATGTGTCCAATGTCCACCAAAAGAGCTTGTTTTGCCACTGACAGGCTCAGATTATTATTCTAAATGTCTGACAACATTATTTAAAATGTATATTAAAGTGTAAGAACCTTTTCTTTCAGCTTAAAAACAGCTGTTAAATCGCTCTGTTCAAAGTCACCAGACTCCAGTGACAGACACTGTTTAACTTTGCTGAACACGGGAGTTGCTGGTCAACAGCTGCCTTGATCGGTTAGTTTGTTCTCGTGTGAATTTGATGTTTTAAAGGTTTGTTTCTGGTTGGGCACCAAAAAACTTTTTTCTATTCTCAAATGCAAAATCAACACAAAGTAAGAAAAAGTAGATTCTATTTGATGCAAATATGTGACGTTGGGAAATTAATTCTACCCAGCTGCACCTAGAACATCAGCCTATAAAGTGCTATTGTTCCATAATATCCCCATAACAAACAAAAATAAAAAGAGAAATGTTAAGACAAGTCTTGCCATTTTTCTGAATACCAAAGCGTCGTACCTGGCACAACACCATTAGTAGCAATGGCGCTCATGGATATGGCTGTCAGCATGGTCTGTGGAGAGAAGACAGGAACAACAACATGAGAATAAAACTCTCAAATCTAAAGACCTCACACAGATATCAAGCCTTTGGAATGTGAGTTTGGTAACACTTCCTATGAAGGTCGTATCTATTACGCAGTAAAAGCACATTCATAAGATGTTATTATGCATATATGTGGCTTTATTACTTAGAACAAGCTTTATAAACCATTATAAGGAGTGGACATAGCATATTATAATTTCAGCAGTCATAATGCTTCATAACTCTGCGCCAAAGTAACAACTGTGTTTGAAAGAAGATTCTGAGTACTGGGTTACACAGCACATTATAACTACCATAAATTTAGCCAGTTATAAAGACACAGACAGAACTGCTCTAACATATCATGACAGATTATAAACTAAAGCTTCTGAAATGGAATAATGCCTTATAAACATTAATAATACCTGACAGCACTGTAAACGCTTATTAATCTAAATGAACAATTATATGACATTTTACTTAATAAATCTTGTTAGAAGTTGTCATGAATGATTATAAACATTTATAAAGTGTTTCATAAATCCATATAAATGCATTAGGATATCTTTTGAATGTGCTTATAAAGCAATATGAACATGACCTTTATAATAAGTGTTACTGTGAGTTCTTTCAGGAAGTACTTCCTGAAAGTTCAATTTCAATGTCATATTATAACAATAGAGTTCATGATGTAGTTATCAACCATTCAAAACCAATTATGACAATTTACACAAACCTCCTTCATCTTTTTTTCATTCATTTCATGAATGATTCTTTATTTCCATCAATTTTCCAGATTTTCACTACAATAGGCTACTTGAAGAGGTTAATCTAGCATTTAGCCTGTTAAAATACTTCTAAGGGGCTTATGCTCTAAATCTTGTGGATTGGTAATGGATACAAGCTTTTCTGTGAAATCAGTCATTGTGGCGGAGGATATTTTTACGTCAGCATGTTACCTAATAGCGCTTCTGGACGAGAGAGAAGGACAGAGCAGAGAGAAGGGCAGGGAGACAAGATAAGAGAGGGACAAAGAAAGGAGAAAAGAGAGGAAGACATGAAAGTTAAAACTTAAAGGATGAAAGACAGAAACAGAGGAGAAAGCATGAAGGTGAGAAAAGAGAGGATAGAGGCAAGAGGATGAAGAGGAAGAGGAGGAGGAAGAGGAGGAGGAGGAGTGCAGGGAAAAGGGCATGACCATGATAAACCTTGTGCTCTTTGTTGGCGTCCGGTTTAAAGCGGCAGACAAGCTGGAGTAAAGCCAATTAGCTGACAATTTTACCTCCCGCTTACACTGAATCCCTAAGCAGCTACACACCAGCTTGTCTTAACATATCAAAGAGTTTACTACAATAGAAAGTACGAGGGGACATGTCCTCACTGAAACTTTAAAAATGACCATACAGTTCTCATAAATCAAGTGGTCACATATGTTACAGTAGAACCACCTGTTTTTTTTTTGGGAGACTTAGTGGACTTTAGAAGCTTCTAGAAGAAATTAAACCAGAGCAGAGACACAGTCAGGCCCTAACAGGGCCCAGCATAGACGAATACAAAATGATTCATTTATCATTTACAACAAGGTTGTAAATAACATTTTGACCTACCCCCCTCTTTAATTGATTGATTAAAATTTGTTTGAAGATGCTGCAGGGGTGATATGGTTCATAAAGTCATTAATTGTGAGGATACATTAAATCAGTGATTCCCAAACTTTTTCCAGTATGCCCCCCTTTTGGAAGCCAACAAAAGTTCAGGCCCCCCACCATAAAATTTTCAATCAATTGTTAACAATAATTGGGGATGGAACTGATTAAAAAAAGAATTCCAAAGTTAAATTTTAGTAAAATAAAGGTCAGCTGGATAGAAACAGCAAACTCATTTGTTTATTCCCCCTACATAGATCATATTCATTCAGCTTTTTTTCTCCCCTGGTCTTTCGTGCCCCCCTTGCAGTGGATCTGCCCCCAAGGGGGGCCCGCCCCCCAGTTTGGGAACCACTGCATTAATTATGTTCACTAAAAATTAAATCAAAGCAGACATTAAAGGGATAGGTCAGATTTTTATTACCTACAGTAGATGGCAGTCGGCAAAACATATTTTAGCCACCAAGTGTACGCTATAGTTAGAATATTTTTACTGCTTTACCTCGTGGCCAGGCAGCACTCTCTGAAGGAAAACTGTATTTGTACAAGCCAAATATTGCTCTCTCCAAAGCCAGCGGACTTGTTTGGAAAAAACACAAACATTACCTCACATTAAGCAGTAGTTGCTGGTCTTCCACTGCCTTGATTGGTTATTTTGTTTGAATTTTTTGTGACTATGGTATTTTAAAGGGGTAGTCTGGATTTACTGAAGTGATGCAATGACCAAACGAGGAAGCGACTCCCATATTCTGCAAGGTAAAATGACTGTTTTCGACAAAGGTGCCTGGTTGATTTGGAAAAAGAGATTTTTGCTCATATAACAACTGTTGCTGGTCGGAAAAGGCTGTCTGAGGTAAAGCTGTGAAAATGCTCTAAATATAGCATACACTTGAACTGGCTTAGATCTTTTTAGGTGGGCTTTTTTTTTTTGGCTAACAGTGCTGCTGCCTCTTTCCACAGCAGCTCATTGCTTAGCTTCCTCAACCAGCACTCCTGCTGCTTCTCCAAACTAGGGCCATGTCAACCTCATACAACCCCACTTCAGAACATTCAGAGTCTCTCTTCAAGGCTCTGATTCAAATTACTAAAAATCCGACATGGTATCCAGTCTTAGATCCCATATGGAAACATTACAGTACAGTGCTATGATAGAAAACATTGTGATAAATATTAAGGGAACAGCAGCTATTGAATAATATAACCAGCAGTCTTTTACAATAATCTAATCTAACAATGCAGTCTTGAGACAAATAACATTTTCATATACAAAATACTCAAGAATCAAACTTGTTTATCAAAAACAAATCCTACTGTTGCTACTCCTACTCATTTAAAGTAGTGAATATATAATGATGTGGAAGCATTTTAGAAAACCAGGTGCGGCAGTGACCTATAAACACAAAGCACCCACTGTATACATGTTTTTGAGCAACACACAGCCCAAAGAACACACTAACCATGACATGATGGAAAATATTCTCTATGTGCAGTATGCTGTGTACCAAGCTGATGAGGAAGTGTGTTTGTCCTCTTGATATGTTAGCATGAGACCTGGCCTAATAAGAGCCATTCGAACTGACTGAGCTTCTTTGTTTTCATCTTTACAGACAAATCTGTGTATATCTCCATTTCTTTAAGCTGCAGTAAAACATAACCTTTCATTTTGTTAACCATGACAGTAGGAAAATGATTTAATAACAAATCAACAAGAAAAATACTGTTTTCAGATGAACGGAGTAAACAACTGAAGCTGAACAGCTGAATTCTGTCGAGGATATTTTTAGACATTTCTGGTGTTGGGTCTAGAGCACACAAAATATGACCTATAAACAGGTGGCTGATGTGGAACCATCAGTGCAAAGTCAGATGTGGTCTAAGCGGTGAAAATGAACATTAATCTGTTTGACTAAGCTTGGCTCTCTTATTATGTAACAGCAGTGATGCAGTGGAGGGTAAACCCTCCCAACGCACTAAGCTAGATTGTAATATATGAAATGGTGTCCCCGTCCTTTTGAGGCAAACAGTTTTTTACAGCACAAAAATGTGATATTAAGTCACAGCATTACAGTTGAGTATGCTGGGTTATGTCTTGGGGTTTGCTTACTCTGGAATCTCGTCACTTCGCCAGACTCGGCCATATCGCGAGTGAAATTGATCATTTTATACCATTAGAGCATTCCATTATGAGGCAAAAAGCATTCAAGCTGAGATAGTACTCGAGGTTTTTGTTTGTACTTTCCCTGATTAAGCTGACGTAATCCATTGTCTGCCGTGGGATTGGCAAATATAGCCACTGTGTGGGTGTGCATGTCGCTATGTTTCTGACACTTTGCAGATGGAAGGATTACACGTCAAGCTGCCAGGTACCATTAGAAGCTGGGAGTGTATGGGAAATGGAGAATCACAGGGGCTAAATATAGGAGGGATCAGTGGCCTCTAAGTCGGGCTGCCGCTCATTCATGACTGCTGTCAATCCAACATTTGCACCGGTTGAACATTAAAAGTTGAAAACATCATCTGCCACGAATGTCACAACACTCCAGAAGCACATGGACCGATATTCACTGTCATGTGCTCATGTATTCCGAATGCATTAAAGAGCTGGATGTGTACATTAAGTTCACTCTTACATAATCTTGTACGTCATTGCTCTAATGGCTTAAACTGGAAACTAGACTTGATAAGGGATGAATAATATCCATGTCGAGAGTCAGAGCAGCTGCATTTAGTTTGTGTTTTTCCATCATTTAAAGGTCCAGTGCGTAAAACTGAGGGGGCTCTATTAACAGAATATGGCACAATGGAATATTATATTCATAACTGAGCCAGTTTGCACCCTTAGATTCTCAGGTGGGGCCCCTCTGGCTCTTCCAGAATTGAGGCTTAAATCTAAAGGTGACCGTGCTTTTGCTATCAGGGATGTCTTCTATTGCTGCTATTGTTTAATTTTTTTTTTGCTCTAATTGTTTTATTTGTATTTATTTAAATTTCCATATATAAATTCATTTATATTGTATTTAATATGACATGATCGTGATGACATGTCCTGCTTTTTAGCACTGTTCTGTATTCCTGCTCATCTTCATTTTGTGTTGATTTTGTTGGCCTGACTCTTTGGCTTCTGTTGTTATATTGCTTTCTGACTCCCTGCCTTGCCTTGCTTGTCAAAGCACTTTGTAAACTCTGTTTTCAAAAGGCGTTATTTAAATAAAGGTACTATTATTATTATTAATAGTGGTAGTGGTATGCTTTCATTGGTGTATAATCACCTGAAAATAAGAATCATTGTGTTTTTCATTACCTTAGAATGAATGTTGAACCGCCATGTTTCTACAGTAGCCCAGAACGGACAAACCAAACACTGGCTCTAGATTTGGCATTTTTCCAGCGTTTCATTCTCCAACATGCTTTGAAGGGGAGGGTAAGGGGAGGGGTATTCAGTTGGCCGCAGTGCCACTAAATCTTACACACTGGACCTTTAACTAAACATAAACACATGATAATAGAGTAGAGGTGCAGATGTTCAAACCTTAGGGCGGAAAAGAGACGTGTCATGTGCTGTACGTCACGAGGGTCGAGTACTCACACAAGAGCAGCACAAGCAGACGATAGCCAGGGACTCCAAGATGCCGGCGGTGCCGACGATCCAGGTAAGACGCAGGAACAGGATGACCCCGAGAATGTTCTGGAGGCAGGGGAGGTAGACACCCATGAAGGTTCCCATCTGAGGGCTCTGTAGAGGGGAGGGGGAGGGGGGTGAGAAAAGACAATAGAGTAGAAAAGAGATTAATGTGTGCATGACTGTGTGTGTAGGGGTGATTAGGGATAGAAAGGGGAAGGAGGGAGATAGGAGAAGAACATGAGGTGAGAATTACAACATGCTGGCAACTACGAGAGGCAAAAAAGACTGGATAGAGGAAGAACAGAGAGGGAACAAGAGGGAAATTAAGGCGTATTTGAAGGGGAAGTGAAAAGGGAACAAAAAAACTGTGCACACATGGCAAAATAAATGATTATGAGTCAATACAGTTAAGACCAGTCCCACAAAAATAAAATCCTGAAAAATCTTGCAACATAATGAATAAAGCATGACCATACAGTGTAACTATTAATATGCTGTTTTTTAAGACGGCATAAAAACATACTCACTGAATACAATGCAGTCAGTAACAACACTGCATCCCCTCTTGATGATGACTTATAAGCTGTGCTTTCACTCTCTTTGACAGGGCAGCATCACAAATTCAAAGCAAAAGCTGCCACGGTTCCCAATATGAAGACCACTTTTAATTTTCTTCAAAACATGAATGTTTGATTAAAGAAAAAAAATGCTTGATCTGGATTTAAGACTTACATCTCAGTGATACAGGCATCATTTATATAAACCATTCTATGCTATCCTGTAACCAGTAACAAAATGTGTTGAAAATCCTTCAGTGCTCCCCCCAAAAGATAGCATTCCTTGCAAAAAAAAGCGGTAGTTTCGCAACAGCATGTAAAAAGGCACAAGCAACACGAATATGGGAGTCTTTTCTAACGAAAAAAACAAAATGTCGAATTGATCGCCTCAGATTAACGACCAGCTACCTTTTTAGGCATCTGTCTCCAAATGCACAGCACTAGTCCTACTTGTCCAGACAAAGAGGGGCGACAATGGTGTCAGCTTAATTCTTTACCAAGATGGCCCTGCAAGCCAATGGGAGGTGCCCCGAGTCCTATTTCCATGCAGGGGACGAGATGGAGCAACTGGCATGGGACTGGAGCTGTGGTTACAGAAGCATGTATGTGCAGCATGGTAGCACTGCGACCAGTTTTAATTTTTCTCCTCTGAGAAACCAACACATGAGCATTGAATGTTTCTAGTGGACAAACAGCACGAATGGATGGTGGAGCTAAACACAAGAGACAATAGCTGCTGGACTGTCAGAGTTATATTTCTCATTACATCTACATAATGGACTTTTACCACCGTGCTGACTCAACCAACAGGTCCTACAGGTATTAGTTTTAAAAAAAAAAGACTGCCCTTTGCTGCATCCAATCCCCTCTCTCCCTCTTTTCCTGTCTTCACATCAGCTGTCTCTGTCAAATAAAAGCATGAAAAGCCTAAAATTTTAAAAAAGTACAAATTTAAAATTGGATTTATTTGTCTTAATATTCTATACTCAGTCTGTTCTGTTCTGCTCCATCAGTCCAGTTGGTGTCAGTAAAACTTCATGAGACAATATGACTGGACTTTGCATGAAAAAATCCCATGCTCTGAACAATGGAGCACGCTACAAGTGACCACCCCTTAAAAAAGACATTTACTTGCCAGTTGTGTGATTTAAGAGGCCCTGCTCCTTACTACAGCCAGAGCCATCAAACACCAGAGCCATTGTTTAAGTGGATATTAAGCAAAAATGTTCCTTTTAGCTCCCTGGAGTTAGCTGGGCTAAAGCTAATGTTATTAGCTGCTACGCCAATGTCTAAAAAGCTAAATTAACCCTTCAGCGATTCGTACATTACATTTATAGCTCAGCCTTGAATTTATGACTTTTCCTGTCATGATTTAAATGTGCACTCAGCAGCAGCCTCAGTTATTTGCCAGAAGCAGGCGCCTTACCATCAAGCAAAGAACAGTACCATAAGAGTTAAGTTAAAAACTATGGACCTCCCATAGTTTACATTTCTTTTTCCATATGTTGTCATTAGGACTGCAACTAACGATTATTTTCTTAGTTGATTAATCAGCTGATTATTTACTCGATAAATTAATTAATAGTTGTTTGCCGAGAAAATGGCAAAAAATGCTGATCACCGTTTCCCAAAGTCTAAAATAACGTCCTCAAAATTCTTGTTTTGTCCACAGCTCAAAGATATTCAGTTTACTGTCAGAAAAGGGTAAAGAAGTTTAAAAAGCTGAAATCAGAGAATTTCTCAAACCGACTGTCAACACAGTTTGCGATTAATTTAATAATCAATTAACTGATTAATCGCTGCAGCTCCAGTTATCATGTATAAAAACACTAAAAATAAACACTGTGAGTAACTTGAATACTACAAGCAAATTATTTAAGCAGCATTTGTAAAGTAATGATTCTGTCCAAGGCTTTTGAATCCATATATGCAGTTGATCACTGTATTCAGGCTTTGCTGATGATAAAAATGATAAATATACTAAAATGTCTGTCTGCAACAGTTTGACCTGTTGTTGTTGTTTTTTTGTTTTTTTTGCTAAACACTAAGAAGTTTTACGATAAGCATAAAAGGTAAAAGAGGAAACAAAATGCTACGGACAAGAAAATAAGGTGTTCAAGTTTACATACTGGCCCAGATGGCAGGGCTTCATCGGTCAAAGACCCTGTTATGTAATGTGGTTCAGTGTGTTTCAAAGAACACCTGTTAATATGCAACTGTACAGTTCCTCACTGCACTGTATGTAAACAACTCCACCTGGCAGCTCCGATACAGACAACATAGAAAACAAAACTCTCTGCTGCACCTTAACAGCTTTTTTCTTGGGCCCCTCATCCTCCTCAGCCTCTTCGTGCTCCTGGGCCCCTTGAGTGAGATTGGTGTAGTTTGCCAGTTTGTTGAGGAGAGATGACACCATGGGGTTGCTGTCCATCTCCTCCTGCAAGAGAGAAACACATGCTTTAACATGCTGAACTACTGAATTACTTGGTTTAAACTTCACGGTATCCCAGATCACAGCACCATAACATTTTGTGTTGACAACATATAAAAATATTGGATTTTTAAAAATACTTTTACAACTTTAATTTTGCCTTTGAGCGGTTAGTTACCATGTGCGTCAAAGGACAAACTTTTCCATGATCAAAATGAACAGCGCAATATTGAGCAAACTGTTCAAAGCATCTTAGAATAGCACAGCTGGTTCGGCTTCATGCGGAGTGGGGAAACAGAAGCCGCGGCGCCTAATTGATCCTATGCGAGGGCCAGTGACCACAGAGCGCCAAGGTCTGCCAAATGGCGGGGCAAAGCACCTGGCAGAGGTTCAGCTGAATGAACTTGAAGGAATGCACCAGTTTTTATGACAAAGAAAACTTTTTGACTGACACACTGTTGAGCTCAGACAAGATTGTGTACTATTGATTTAGTTCACCACAGCTTACACTGATGCGTTTAGCATATGTTGCATTAATTTATGGCTTGAGCTTCACAGGCTGCATCAAATTGTAAACTGCAGAAATAGCTCCGGCAGTGGATATTTTCTTAAAAAAGGATATTGATGTATTTCTACCACACACTTTGGGGTTTCTCCTTCATGGCCTATAACATCTCGCCAAAACAAATCACACTGGTGCATTTCCATGTGTAGTAAAACATCCCCACGGCCTGATCTTTATATGGGGGCCATATCAAGTTGATGATGATGATGATGATGAGAATTGCTGGGCGGTTACCTCAAACAGGGCCATGTTGGTTCCATCGTAGCTGTTGCCTTTGTCATTGTCTGTGTTGTTGATAAAGGGACTGTTTTCCTTGGGGACGCCATCACCTGTAGAAACAAAATAGGTTTAAATATACATAATAAAGCAATTTATTTAGCTCTGCATTAGGAAAATGGAGTAAATCAGTGCTTTCCTTAGATGGTTCCATAATGTTTTGTAAAGTGTCCATTAGTGTTTTGTGTATCTGTGGAGAGAGAAGTGGCAGCCGGGTTTGGACAGGACTTAAACAGGCTCTTGTCACCTCCAGCATAAATAAAAAAAACAAACAAATAATTTGAAATGGATCAGGCTTTATACAGCCAATATGATCCTCTAGATTAGAAAATGTCGGGGTAGTACCAAATCCAGATGCTGCAGATTGGTTCATAACATCTCTGAATGAGGAGATGTTATCATCATGACCTGATAATGTCTTAAAAAAAAAAAAAAAAAATTTGTCTGTGCAAATAGTTCCTGGTAACAATTCCAAACAGTTTAGACTAAAAGCCTCAAAGCCACTTCAGAGTCTCTGCCTTGCACTCATGTGCATTTGAGTTTTATATACATTTTTAATAAACCAGATCACGATGAGGACTTCTCACATTATGCATTATTAATTAATACCTCAAAGGTAAATGGACTCTCACTTTATGTAATTGAGCTACGAAAAAAACCACAAACACTCTAAAAGCACCAAAGTTAGAGATTTTCTGCCAATACTTCAATACTTTTTCAATATAATTTGTTTAAATCAATATGATACTCACACTTGTTAGCAATGAAAATATTGAAGCTATGAACAAAAAAACAACAACATCAAAGTGTGCATTCAAGTCTTTATCGTCCTGCCTGAAATTTGGCATTCACACAACACTGTATGCTGGTTGTTGTTTCTGTGGTATCGGAAGTATTGAGTATTGCTTTTTAATACTAGCCGTGTATCGATGTTTAGAATTCTAGTATCGTGACAACTGTGGTGGAAGATATTAGAAGAAGAAAGAAGGGTCAACAACATGCTTCAGCTTTTATGATGTTCATGAGTGTGAACTTGTACAAGACATTTAAAAAGAAGCCCAAAAGCAACCAGCTGCACCAAACCCAACAACAAATGTGGTACCAAACCATTTGAACATAATGTGATAGTGAGAAGTTAAAATGTGCTATTAACATTAATGTAAAACCTATAAGAACTACATCAAACACACACATATAGACTGCTGGCAAAATAGCAAGTGATGCAGATGAGTGATCTCAAACACAGACGATCACACGCAGCACACTGACAAAAATAATGCAAGTAAGAAGGCACAATTAGAGCATGGCACAGCAACAAGTAACCTGATACACCAGATGGTCTTACACAGAACCATCTGGGAAGTCATCTTTAGAAACTGTTTGGAAAAGAGAAGGCACTTGGCAGGTGATTTGATGAACCATCTGTCTATCACGTCTAACAAAGGCTAACTTCAACCAATCAGATCAACCAGCGGAGCCAGCTGGTAAATCAAACTCTTGCTGAAGCCGGCCGGGTAGAGAGAAAAGTCTTCAGTGCCATTCTTTGCTCTTCTTACTCTCCAGTTCTGATAAAACTGATGCTATCACAGTATCTACGCTAACCTCTTCAAGAGCTGCCATTGTTTGGGACGAGTTGCTTCCATGGACACTTTTCACTGTTGTCACACCTAAAACCATGTCCGTAGCTGCCAGTAGTCCCACCTAGCGGATAACTTGAAGCCTGGCAAGATGGATTCTTGCATGATGTTGTGATCTTGTGATCTCTCTGATCCAGCTGCCTCGCAAAGTAAAGCAACGAGCGGATTTGACAAATTCCAGATCGTCTCCATTGAACTAACCTGCGTGTCAGGACACACAAACTCTTAAAAACAGGTAACACTGGACTTCAAAAATGGGCATCATTCTTGTGATGTCATGGTGGCCATATTTATGGCATCTAATGTGAAATATGTGCTGAACTTGTAATGTAATGACAACTTGAACAGATCTTTTTTTTTTAACTAGCCAATTAAGAAACTGAAAACTGAAGACCTGAGACAGTGGTTGTTAAATTTGCATTGTCATCTCCCCTCATGCTTCAAGGATTCACTCATACTCATAAGGGAAAAGCATAGATAATATGCGTCAACAAAAAACAAAAGGATCTCATTTTGAGCTGCTACCCCATGAGCTAGAGTACAAATAGATGCTGCAACTTTTAAGGTCTTATGGATCAACTGTATCTTCACTTTACCAGCCACAATATAGAGCTCACACAGTCGATCTACTTCGCACACAGCGACCGAGCCTTCAGAGCCGATCTTCTGAGACAACATTCTAGCACCAAACTGTGAACCACGCTACGTCTTTGCTGCGGGGGCCGGCAACCTCCACAGCGACGCACTGAGTAAATGTTTTGAATGAACAGACAGCTTAGAGAGTTGGGGTTAAGATACCTGAACAGCAGTCAAGTCCAAGTGTCAACACTGAGGTCTTATTTCCAGACAAATGTGGTTGCTAAAGATTATCAGCGTGAGGGTGTGTGTACTTTCCCTTCCTCTGTCGTATGACAGATGGAAAAGCTTCTCTTGCTTTCAGTCACATGTAATCAAATCATATTACTTAGAATGAAAGCACAAAATGCCAGGAACTATGATGCAAGGGTCTTATACACACTAATTCATTTGGGTTGTTTTAGGGAAGAAACAAAATGTCCAACACTAAGGAAGATCTATTCATTTATTTCCCATAATCAGATTTATCATTTTTTCCCATTCCCTCTGAGGATTCGAAAGAAGTCTAAATAATATAATCTTCAAGAGCTGCTTCAAAACTATGACTCTGTGTAAGAAGGAGTGACACAAGGTGCAGTTTAAGTAGACCCCAGTCCTGTCATGCAACACTGGTAATAATAAAACTCTGCTGGCGTAAGCCTTAGCAAAACAAACACACAGACAAAAATGGTACATTGTGCTTTATAGACAATAAAACTCTATAAATAAACAATAAAACAATAAACATGAGGTTCAAACTGAATAGAAGAGGAAAAATACAACGGGAAATAACAGAGGTGGTGACTTTAAACCTCTTAAACTGAAGAGCAAAGAAGTCCATACCAAAGCACCCACAGAGAACCAACACAAGGACACCGGAGGACAGAACACAACATTATCATCCTGACACAACAAATGCAGCAATTCCTGCAGCCATGTTTTATTCACTTCTTTTAATGACTTATAAGACTATAAACATTTCAGCAGAAAAGTCACTTCACACAGTTTAGAGGTTTATGACTTTGTGAAAAACACAAAGTTTAACAAATAGGCCAACAGTTTGAGAACATCAATGCACATATGTAAGGAAGTTAGGGATTTCACCATCTACAATCTCCTATTATCATTAAAGGACTCTGAGAATCAGAAGAAATTTCTGCTCATAAGGGCAAGGTTGAAAACCAACACTGAGGGTCTGTGACCCGTCATGTGGCACTGCACGTAAGACATTATATAAAAGGATACTACATGGGTTCAAGAACACTTTGGAAAATTGCTGTCGGTTAACACAGTTTAACGCTACATCTACAAATGTAAGTTAAGACTCTACTGTTCAAGGAGAGCGACATATATCAACAACATCCAGAAACACAGCTGACTTCTCTGAGCCCGAGCTCATCTGAGATGGACTGACACAAAGTGGAAAAGTGTGCTGTGGTCTGACGAGTCCACATTTCAGATAAAGGACCATCCAGATTATTATAGTACTAACTTCAAAAGGCAGCATCTGTGATGGTATGGGGGTATGTACGTGCCCATGGCATCATGGCTAACTGTCACATCTGTGAAGGCCCCATTAACACTGAAAGGTACATACAGGTTTTGGAGTAATATATGCTGCCACCCAGACAACGTTTGAAAACTTTGACAATCAGTGTCCTCAGTTCTCAAATGATTATGGTTGCTAAAAGAATGTAACACAGTGGCTCCTGTGGCAAGTCTTTTGGAACATGCTGCAGGCATCAAATTGAGAGAAAAATATACAAAATATATACAAAAATATAGTTATTCCATTTGAACATTTAATACCATTTCTTTGTGCTGTATTCAACTGAATAGAACTGCACAGTTGAAAAGATTTTGCAAATCATTGCACTCTGTTTTTATTTGAATTTTACACGTCCTAACTTTTTGGAATCAGACTTATAAATAAAAACGACATTAAAAATCATTTCATCCATCGGTTTTCAACACAATAGCAAATCCTTCATTTAATCATCTGAAACCAGACAACGCCTGGTATTTACACCTGAACAATGTAACTGATTATCAATATAGTCGAAGATTCATTTTCTGTTGATAGTGTCGTCAATTGATTGACAAATCGTTTCAGTTCTACTATTCACTGAGGAAAGACATCCTCAAATTTGGTTTTTAAAGGACCAGTGAGTAGGATTTAGAGCTTGCAACCTTATTACAACCACACACATCTGGTGTGATTGTCATGTTTATGAGTTTAACAAGAAACCATGACAGACCCATTATAAGTATCATTATATATGCTCTATTAATTCATAAAATCGCATTTTTAATGAATTAGGTCTCAGCTACAGACACTGTGTATGCCTCAAGACAGTACAGGAAGTGTTCACAACAGTGTGCCAATATTTGTTGTATATTTTCCACCCTTTTACATTGTTGAGAGCCCATTGTTGACCACGGTTCTCTGCCAGGTCTTCTTCATTCATCAGTGGAGCTGTGACTGTGAACTCTGGCCACCGTGGGGATTTCATGGGTAACTTTTACTGCTTGATCCAGCTGCAGGGGGAATAAGAGGCTTGTAGCGTGGCTTAGCTCGGTGGTAATCACAGGGAAAGTCACTATGTCCTTGTACTGTGTAGCTCTTTAAAACGCACTCTGAGTGGGATAGCAGAAAACATTAGGTGAGGGCACGATTTTTCAATAAGCTGGGATGACCGGGAATAAATTCAACATAATGATCATGTTACTGGGTGGATGCAGCCAAGGGTGTACCAAGCTGTCAGTCAATGCTGAGCTTGGTAGGATGCTACGCACCACAGGTAATCATTGTCTTAAATGACAGGCTAAATCCTCTTTGAGGCCCGGCGCCAAGCTAAAACTGGCAGCACTGTTTCCAAATCAGGTGAGGCTGCGGCTTTTAGAATGTGCCCACGTGTAAGGTGGTTTAGACGTCAATCAGGAAGTGAACAGAAATCACTCCGGGTGTTGTGGTTACATTACACAGGTGTAGGTTACACAGGTGGAAGGTGTAATGTAATCTTTTGTGACCCAGTAATCAAAGTGTTTGTTTCAATAGTTACATTTGAGTAAAAATACAGTAATCTTTAATATCCAGTGTTGGAGGTCTGCCTCAAACTTAAGAAAACATATTAATTGTTAAATCAAGCAGAAATTTCTAATATTTGTTGGCCTAAAATTTATACCACGGTATTATTTTAAGCATGGACAGTAACAGTATATACAACAGTGTATGTATTTTGTATGTATTTCTTTAAATTTCAATCTAAATTCTTTTGCAGCGGTAAAGCCCTGGTATGACAACTGCATGGCAGCTATTACTGTACTCTTGACTGTACTACTAGGACATATTTCACACAGTACAGAGGTATTTTAAGAACTTTCACATTGGAAAGCTGGAATAATAAATAGCATTACCACTTATAATCACTGTCGTCTGACATGATTTGCAGATTACTGTGTTCTGCTCAGCGTCTGACACTTTTTTTCAACTCCTCCTCCTCTTCATTGTGTGCACAGTGGTGAATTACAAACAAGCTAGAACAAATGATGTCTGCACGCAGTCTGTACAGCTCACTTTGTCATATATCTTCAAATTTAGCAAAGCTCTGACGTTACTGGTTCTTTCATCTGCGCTTTTAAAGTTTTGTTGTAATTTATTATTTTGCTTTTTGGTCAAGCAAAGTGAGGGCTCTACTACAGTATCACAGTACAGTCAGAATTCATATCATAGGGCAAACTTATACTTTCTGTACTTTCTATACTGTTTGTACCTTCCACCCCTTGGAACCAGCTACTAAAATGTGAGGATTTGCTGTTTTTCTCTGTTTTGTATCATGGTAAATTGAATATCTTTGGGTTTTGGACTGTTGATTGGACAAAACAAGCAATTAAAAAAAAAGACTAATAGTTTAAACAAACATATAATTGACAGACCGATTAACAGATGGAAACAAGTTATTAAAGCCATAGTTTAGTGTGTGCTGAGCTAAGTTTCTGGTTGTTTTAAAGAAGCAAACGTCAGACAGAGTGAGAGTTACTACAAGAAAAAGAGACAGCAGTAGTTTCTGACTGCTGCAAAAAGACAGCCAACTGAGACATGCCACGGGCATTAAATGACATCTAAAACTAGAATTCACAGATTCACAAGAATGGGACAACCTGAAAACCTTTGTTCACGGCTGCCACTGGCGGGGAGGCACAGAGAAACATTACTCTGGTATTAAAGTTGTCACAATACCAGAATTTTAAACTTCAGTGCAGTACTAGTACACGATTAAGAAAAAAGTCCTTGGCACACCAAATAGGATAATTCTTTTTCTTTATTTAAACTTAACAACCTGGACATGGTGCAGGTTGTTAAGTTACTAAACACAGATCACTGGGTTTTGCTGCAAGCCAAATTTCAGGCAGGACAAAAAAAAAAAAAAAGACTAAACTGAGCTGAGACTTGAATGAGCAGTTAGATCACTTTTGAATACTACCTTAACTGGTATTATGATTTTATACTTTTCTCCTCTTCACAATTTGCATCTCTCTGTGTCTTCATTGTTTTTTTTTTGCCTAATGTGGAATAAAAAATGCCATCAGCCCATGGTAACACTCTACTGTCAATACAAGCTACAAATGCCTAAAATGGCTGATGTGTGGCTACAATTTTTTGTCCCACCTCCATCATTAAATCCTCCAGTGACCTCAAGTTGCACTTGAATATCACCATCCCAAACTAGGCAAAGGTGCCAGCTGCCACAAATCCTCCCAGTTGATGCCAACACTGCAATTACTGTTGTTATAGAGATTATGCACTGAAGGAAAACCACAAGTACAAAGAACAACAACAATTCTATGGAAGGAGAAGATGACTAATATCTGTACATGTCTGTCAGTCTGTCTACATATTCTAACTGTTGAAGTGTAAATGTCAACGTGCATATGTGTGTGTGGGTGTGTGTGGGTGTGTGTGTGTGTGTGTGAGCATGCCTTGGTGCTCTGTAGCAAATGGTCCTGGGGGACATGGTCCAGATTCATTTACAGTAGCAGTGACAAGACTGGCCTAGTTAACAGATGTTAGCCTCTGTGCACATTACACGTTTCCATTTATCTTGGATTAATTCACTCCACTTCCTGGAAATTCATGTTTATGTCCTCTCACTAAAAATATCTGGGCATTGTAAATAAATAAGTGAATGCTTCCTGGTCTGGTTTAGACTTTCAAAAAACCGTAACCGGTCCCTCTGCTGGGAAATTTGGGGGGAAGAAAAGGTTCAGATCACGCTGAGCTAAAATCATTTCTACAGCCCCCTCCAGGTCTGCCTCCCCTGAGAAAACCAGCTCAGTTATGATGACTGACCATGTACATACTGCAAAGATGGCAGCCTTCTCTTTGGCAGTATTACCCATCCTGCATTGCACAAACTCCTAACATCAGCTGTTCTCATGTCAGTCCAGGAATGCTGAAAGTGCACCGCACATACAAACGCATTCATAATAAGGAGCAAATAATGTAAATGTTGGCGAATATGCACCTGGTGTGGAGGAGAGAATGAGAGGGGAGGAGAGTAACATTGAAGATGGAAGCTGCAGGGAGTGTGTGAGTGTGTGTTCAAGTGAAACTGTGATGGATGCAAAAAATGTCCAACAATGTCTCTAAGTAAAGGGTTTTTAATTGCATCTGACTAATCCTGCGATTCTGTTGTGCACTATAAAGCACACATCCTAACATGCAATCTATTTATGACATTGAGGCATGTGGATGCTTACACATTAATAAGTGAAACTGTGGTGTAGAGAATCTTCCATTACTGGGGTTAGGATTAGAGTTAAACAACTGCCAGGGCTGAATCCCATCAAACTTCAGGGCGGGTTCATATCTAAAGGTCTGTTTCCTGAATCAAATCAATGCGAGGATGGTGCATTGTTTCAACTTTCCAACTGGTCTGGTTTGCATTCACAAAGGCAAAACCAAGACTCTCCAGGAATTGTGAACACAAATCATGCGGTGGAAATGTTGGTCGCACCTCTGGGTCCTGCTCATGTTGGTCTTTTTATAGTACTGGAGTGTTGTTAACAGTCTTTGTGTAGACAACGTTCACCATTAATGGGTTTTATTCATTACGTAGTTGGGAAAGTGGGTCAGAAATCTGCGGGAAGATGACTTACTCTTTAGTAGGGGTGGTGGAAAAAAAATATTCTTAATTGCATTGTGATTCTCTCTTGAAAGGTTACGAACTGACACAGAAAAGGCAATAATCAGAAATTTAAAACCCAAGTTTTTGCCTGATGAAGATCTATTACAGAAAATGTTGCAAACAAATGTTATACTGCGAGTTTGACAGTGTGGGAGTTTACTTGCAACATTGCAAAACCCAATTATCACCTGTTATAATTTTGTAAGACTGGGCTGTACGTTCCTTTTGGCTGAACAAACTGGATTGTGAAACGTTACAGACATAAACATGTGCAATTGTGTTTGCATTCTAAGCTCGGCTAGTTCTTGAGTTTTGGTGAGGATGGCTGAGAGGGAGCAACCGCAGATGGATACAATCTGACTTGCAGCTCATGGCTCAAAAACTAGTGTATGAAAGCAGAAAAAGAAAAAAAATTATGTATCCTTTCACAATCGCTTGTAGCCCTCTGACTCAGAATCTAATCGTGAGGCATCAAGAGATTCCCACCTCTACTCTATCATCAGATCCAGAATAAACAATGTGTTCAATTCTTTTGTGCCAACTGTCTGATCAAGTGAGTTGCTTAATTTACCAGCCCAACCTAGCATAATGCTTGCCCAAGACAATCCTTATTTTTGAGTTGTGATGGACCCGAAGAGATCAGTCACCATACTTAAAACATAATACAACATACAGATGCTCAGAAGACCAGAATCTCCCTGCTTGGTGGGGTGAAATATGTTCAAGAGGGCATATAGGGTTACACTGCAACCTCCCTTATTGTGTTTGTCCTTTCCTTGACACTTCCCCTTATTGTTTTTGTATATAAGAATACTGGTGTCCGAACACAAAACCCAATCACCATAGTTGACATCACTGTGGTCAGTGGAGGGAAGGCTTGAGTCAAATGAGGCCAACAATTGTGTTTTGCCTCTTAACAATATAATCTGGTGCCGAAGTTACATATTCTGAGAGGTGTTGATGTCACAGTTTCTTATTTAGGCTAATTAATGTAGTGATGGCAGGAATCACATTCTGAGTCACTATTTCCTCATCTTCTACACCAAAATATAACTGTCAAACAGACAAGCCTGCATTTTTTCTTTATGCATTAAAGCCAACTTCCCAACCAAAGCAAGTGGTCCATGGCAAATATAGCCTATAAAATGAAATATGGACTAGAACTAGATCACAAGTCCTCTTATTTACTGAGAATAACAGCCACACAACAAATTCAAATAGAAGACCAGACACGATCTTGATCCTTTCCCTGTAAATAAAAAACTGAACAGTGCAACTCTGCCAAAAATCTCCACCCATCAACTATGTTGTCAGCCAAGAGAAGCTGACCATGGCTTGACATTTGGTAGACACTGAATTACTGTACTGTAAAAACTTTTCTGTAGGTGTGAAAACAATTTCTGTTTCAACATTCACACAAAAGACAAAAAAGATCACAAGACGTGCGTCTTGCAAAGAAATTCCTTTTCATAGTTTCACCCAATGCTGCAGCTCGACAACAGACAACACTTGCGAACTGATTAAGACTGTGGAACCTCAAGCAGCCGGAGATCGTGGAACCTCCTCTGTAACTGCCGTCCACTGTGATTGATTCTTTGGCTAACAGCGCTGTCAGCAACCCAGCAGGAGAGACGTTCCGCGGTATGCTTGGATTTTATAACTGAGCTACAGTACGAGCAGAACACACGCTTTTATTTTCTCTGACTGTGTGAGAATCTGCTGTTTTCACATCACAGAAGACAAAGAAAGGCATTAAAATGTGAGGTAGGTTAAAACACCAGAGTCATGCAGGCTGATGTAGGAGATTAGTGTGGTGTTAAACTGAAATATAAGGAACAAATACTCACATTTTTATTGAACAGCCAAACCTGATTCAACTGACAAAATTCTGAGTCAGTGGCCCTACAGTGGCTAATGTTCTTCAGTGACTGATGGTAAAAAAGTGTTCATGCACTGTAAATGGGATCTTGTGTCTTAAAAGCTGCCCTGCATGCTATTATTTAGATGTATGTAAGAAATGATTCAGTAACTCCACAGCAGTCAGCTTTGCATGCACTTGATTATTGTCCGTCTGTATCACACTGGACCTGTTCGCCGGCTGTAATTATGTGTGGAATTTTCTCAGAAATTAATGGCAACACCATTACATTTAACAGATTAAGCCAGACTGAATACAGAATCCAGGCAACCCACTGGACTGTGTAGGATAAAGAGTGAGAAAGGGAAAAGGGTGAAACCTCTTGTGTAATTGTTGATGAATGAATGCAGGTGTATTTGGAGGTAGGGGTTCTGTGTGAGTGTGTGTGTGTATGCACATGTTCTACTTGTGCAGGTGGTGAGGAGAGTGTCCCTGCGCTATAGCGCATTAGGTGACCCCTAAAAATGTGACATTTTTAGAGGGCATACACTATGTATGTATTTACCATACGACACTAAACCAGATTAAATCAGTTCTTTGGTAAAAACACAAACAACCTTTTCTCCCATGACTCCCAAGGCTAGTGTGATAGAAACACCTCATTACAATGAAAAATATGACAATATTTTATGACAGTTCACTTGGAGACAATTCCAGGGTTCAACGTTAATGTTTTTTCCCCACTTCTTTTCACAAGTTTTACTTAGCCCTGCATATAAAATGTCAGAAAATAGTGTCCAAGCAATTGAGTTGCCAGATTAACTTGCCTAGATGACATTTTACTTGCCCCGGGCATGTGGGCAATCCTTACAGTTGAGCCCTGAAGTCTGTTAATTTTTTTGTAGATGACATTTATTTAACTACTTTGGTTACTTTTTTAGCCCGTTAAAGATTAGATCCATTTGAGAAAGCAATTTAAAGAGTTATTTCCTTGTAACAATTAAAAAATGTGTCAGTTGTATTAGATATGGCACGTTTCATGAGTGGCACAGGCTCCTAAGTATAATCCTACAGAGAAACATGAGAAATTACAAACATTTTGACTCATTTCACTCATCATTAGGTGCACACAGTCAAACATGTAAACCAGAGAGAACAAAGTGCCTCCATCACAAAGTCATGGCATCATTGCAGGATAAAGCGGTTATGAGTGCAGATGGTTTTCAAAATCCTCACTGCTGATGCATGCTAAACTGCCCTGACATCGGACACTTAAAGAGCATTCTTTTACATCACAGTCAGTGATGTTACATAAGGGAGTGGGATTCCCTGACCCTGCCACAGTGCACTGCACAGTAGAAAGTAGTTATTCGTCAAGACGGCTGTCAGTCTGTCATCGGGCAAAGACTGAATGTCACATTGCTGACCGCCCTCCTCTGTCTGTGCTTTGTGTTGTGTTTGTGATCACATCCCTGTCTGAGGAAGCCGTGCAGAAGCTCGAGCTAAGGTCAGACTTCATCAGCGCTCTGCTTACTGATTGGTACTGATTCACCAGCAGGTACACCGAGGATGTGCTAATGGTTCGGCTCAGCCTCTCTGGTCACTGTGGTAATAAATGACCATGCATCCTATTTATAACCACTAAGCTGCACACTGTGACGACGCTGTAAGCTGCCTAACACTGCCGGAGTTAGCCCACGGCTCACTGTACCAAGAAAAAAGATAGAACTGGAGGACACACTGTGACTCCAGAAAGAAGAAGTCAAAAATCAGTTCCTTTAGCTCAAGGTTAAAACACACTTATCTTTATCAAATCTGAGATTAAGAAGCAGCAGGGACAAGAAAGCAAACTGACTTTATTTCCATGCACTTTGGTATACACTTAGTCAAAGTGCTGTACATCACCAACAGTGCACAGATCCTTATGGTGACTTTCTCAAACCTAGTTGGCAGAGTTAGTGCCATGCGCTGCACAGTGATCCATTCAAATATCATGACAGAGGCACCGCAAAGCCATGTTGTCTTTAGCCTTTTGCCAACACTTAAACAACTCACATTAAATCTAGTATAGGGACACAACACACTAACAGACCCTTTAAAGCCACATTTGGGACAATTTATATCAAGGAGAATCATGACACAAGACAAAAACCGTCCTCTAATCCAGGTGCACTACAGAAAGCCCATCAATAAAAGAAGCATCCTCTCAAACCGATCCTACAAAACATGCTATAGAGAACACAAACATTGTAAATATAACCAAATATCCTCTCAACATAGTCAGAATTTATTATCTCATACATAATCATGCTAGCAAAGGGCAACCGAAGGAATACTTTAGTTGAGAAAAACTTACCCTTCCGTCGAGAGCCTCCCCTCTGCTCCATTCTGAGGAGCCGGGCTAAAAAAGGGGGTGGAAGGGAGGGGGTCCTAGTAATGGTCCCTGGGGAACTCCAGTAATGGGGGTCCAAAGTATAGAAATACTGCTAGTGAGGTGCAGAAGTCAGGAATGCTGCCTGTGCTGTGTGGATAATGTGAGGATCAGCTATTTCTGTGACAGTGTGTGTGTGGGTGTTTGTGTGTGTGTGTGTGTGTGTGTGTGTGTGTGTGTGTGTGTGTGTGTGTGTGTGTGTGTGTGTGT
>JAJHUR010105514.1:1078-21772 GCA_027495735.1 Lutjanus campechanus
CGCATGAAATTAGACACCAACTCATAACTGTGAATTCACTGACAGTATTTGTTGGCCATTAACAAAGTAACAGCTCAGTTTGTGCTTTGTTGCTGGAGCGAGTGCACAGATATTATTAAATATGTTTTATTTCAATTAAATTCATAAGCAATAAACCACAGCGTCGCTCAATTCAGTATAGGCTACACATGGTTTTGTTGCTATAGCCTTACTTGTTTGGGTGTGACTGAACGTATACTGCTGTGACTGAAATTACTGAGTCAGTTTTCCTGACTTTGTGACTCTTCTCTACTTCTGCCACCTTTACTTAACAGTTGAGCGTATCACACTTCTCACAGATTAGCCAAAAATGGTATAATTAAAGCAGCAGACTCTGAAAAATGTTGTAAAATGTAGGAAAATTAAGTGTGCCTGAAATAGTGGCAGCTGTTTACACATATATTTTTACTTTAAATACGTCTGCTTTAAATTTTCAATCAATGTTCTTGCTTGCCTAATTGAAGTAAACTTTTCTCATGTTGTGAAAATCTGTGTAAAGTTAAATAAGGCTTTTCAAACCAGACCCTTTTTAAACACGTTGTTTCCCAGCTTTTATGACCATGCTTGAGTTTTAAAAGGCTAACAAGTGGTTAGCTGAGCTTTAACACAGTCTGGTGGGGCTATTTTTAGGCCTTCAAGAACTAGGATAAGTCCCATTTTCAAGAATGGGATGGTCAAACAAGATCATGTTTCATACTAGTAAAAAATAACAGCTTTATATGAGGTGTGTTAAAATCAAATAAAAGGCATTATGTCCAGCATCTTCTTGCACTGATAACTAACAAGCACAATGATCAATTTCTCATAACTAAAGCTTTTGTAACTGAAACATTTTATTTAGGTCTGGGTTGAAATACCTTGAACGTATCCATTTTTCCACACATCTGTCTCCAAACTGTTGGACCGTGCTCTGCTGAAAATTGAACATGGATGACTCAAAACATTAAACAGTGCCTATTGTCAGGCTCATTTGTGAATTTTAGCACTTGAAAGATGTTTCTTTTGGAAGAGAAATGGATCAGAAATGAATGGAACATTCATTTCATGTGTGGATGTGATGCATGAAACAAAGAATCCGCCAATACGTATCAAAGGAAACATAAAAGTGTAACAACCTTCACTGGGGCTGGCTCCTGCAAACATTCACCATCTGTGTGATGGAATTCTGTATTGGCAAACTCACGAGCCTCCACCGAGCCAACATAGCTGTAGCTGTCTCCTACCCAGAATGCAACAGTCACACTTTGTACGTTTACCGTCTTGTGTTTAATAAAAAAAATAATTGTGCAGTCCTCCCTCCTGTGTATGTGTGTGAACATTCCTGCTGAGCCGAGGGAGAGCTTTGAAAAAACAAAACAACAGGGCATTACATTTTGGCATCAGTTACTATGACAACAAACAATGCTTTACAGCTTTTGTTTGTAGAATTTTGGCTTGATACTTAAACATGTCACTAAATGCTCATATACACTACATTCAGAGATTTACGTCAAGATATATCTGTATTTCTGTCATCAGAACGTGTAAATATTGTTATTTATATTCTGTACATGACATCTGCGAGAGGGATCACTGTTCTGTTGCTTTTCCTGAGGTTTCTTCAAGGTTTTTTTGAAGATGACTGTATCGTTTTCTGAATTGAAGGTCTAAAGACAGAGGGTGACATATGCTGTACAGATGTGAAGCCTCTTGAGGCAAATTGTGATATGTGATTCTGGGTTATAGAAATAAAAGTGATTTGACTTAACTTGACATTTCTGAATGAGAATTTTGACCAGCGCATGAGCTGCAGTGGTCAAAGAGATATTAAGGTAAAGACCATATGAATGTGGTAATGTGTTGTTTTCAGCTATTAGCAGCGTGGCTCTAGGCATTGTAATATTGATCTGTCGCCCTGCTGATTGGTCAGTCAACCCCTTTTTTCTTGACTGAAATATTTTTATAACTACTGGATGGATTGCAGTGAAATTTGGTACAGACATTCATGCCCACATGAGCTGAATAGACCACTCTTAAGTCCCGCCTTTTTTCAGTACCCAGCGGAACCACGGTCAACTTCTTTCCTGTTTCCTGTTCTTACATGCTATGTGCTAGGCTCGTCTACATTGAAAAGAAAAGAAATTTTTTAAGATGGTTAAAGATGTTGCTGCGGAAATTATAAAAGAGACATACAGTCACATCTTAAGTTAGCTAATGTTTGTAAAATGCAAGCTAACTAGCTAGTTAACAAATTATAGATTATAGCTAGCAACGGAGGAAACTAACGTTACCTTGAACAAATTATGAATTTCTCTGCATTTTAACATTGTCGGAAACATTTGGGATAATAGCTTTAAGCTGTAGCGATATACATATGTGGCTTTCAAAGGTCTGAGAGGCATAATCACGTAATCATCTTCAACACAGATAAGCCTAGCACATATATCCAAGTTCAGGAAGCAGAAAGGAGAGAGTCGACTGAGGTTCCACTTGGTACCAAGCTTGCTTGACTGGCAATCGGAGCAAAGAGCGAAAGGGGTGGGACTTTGGACGTAACTGTACCTTAACTGTGCCTTTTAGACAGCGCTATCTAGCAAATATTAACTAATTTGGTGAATGTGGTAAACATACCACTGAAACACCATGTTGCCATTGTCATTATGGGATTGTTAGCATGGTGACATTGGCATTTAGCTAAGCTAAAGCCGAACTCTGTATAAGTACTGCATCTCTGAGCTGTTAGCATGGCTGCAGTCTTGTTTCTGTAAAAGCTTCTGTTGCTTTTAAATATGTCTTAAATAAAACAAACCACATTAAAGTTATGACAAGTAGCATTCACGAGTCTAAAATGTTTTAATTCAGCTTAAACAACAAAGCAACAACAACCTCCAAGCTGACAACAAACACTGAAAGTGGCAAGTTAGCATCTGGTTGCTCACGGTACAAATGTAAACAAGCTGTTGTTGATATTGTTGCCTTATCCTGGACTTAGCACAACCCAATTGAATTATCTGTACATATTATATCTAAGTATAGCATGAAGGGACTAGAACTTTAATTCTATTGTGCAACCTTGTGTTGTATAGCGACAAATAAATTACTGATACAGTTATTATAGTTTGTGGGATTTTACAAATACAAACAAAAGATTTGATTAAGATAATTAAATACAATATATTCCTTAAAGTAAAGTGAAATTAAAATCACAAACAATGGAGTTGTCTATGGCCACAGCAATAACCTGTATAAATTAATCAAAAGGTTTCAGTGAGCCCGAACATGAATCCATCCAGGGCACCTTGGTTATACTTTACTTATCAAAGGGTCTCTTCACCAAAACACAAAGCTCATTCATTAAACTCATGCACATATTTTAAAAATCTAAACAATCTTTGAATTTGTCCTCTGAGTGGTGTCACCCAGAGGACAGAGAGGTACTGTTAAATGCAGCTCAGTAAAAAGAGACGGAGACAGAAGCTGCTAAGCGAAAATGAGCGTTGGTGGTGTGAAAATATAATTTTCAAAATTGTTAGCACTTTGCTTTGCATATTTAGCGATGAGCTTTTCAGGATCTCAAATCAACACTCATATCTATATAATGAAAGTGTTGAAAATTGTCCTTTGTGGCCCAGGAGTATAAAATCCCCCCAAAACTATCAACACTCTGTACTCTTTTTCAATATTCCTGAAGGTTATCAAGAGTTCAGAAGCACACTGTTTCAAAAAACTCAGACACATCCTTTCATTGTTCACAGGAGCATGCTGAGATGTTCCAATTTGGTAGTGTCACTTTTGAACGAGACACCAAGGATGGGTTCATGCATATATTGAGTATACGGCACAGAGTTTTCTAAACATAGCTTCGTTAAAGAAAAAAAAGCTGTAAAATGCTTTTTTTCTCCGAGGGGGGTTCCTGACATAATAGACTATTGCTTTCTACGGTAGAGTTTATCCCAGATGAGAGGAGGCGGCTGTTCCACCATTATCTTAGGTTCCGTCTGGGCTTCCTTTTGCTTGTAGTCATAACCCAACACATTTCACTCATCCTCCATGTTAAATAATTTAGCAGCACAAACCGCATTAATGGGGGTGATCCATCTCTGGTAGATGAGAGGTGGAGAGTGGTTATTTATGTACAATACCGACTGGGGAATTAAGTGTTGTGTTTCAAATGAAGATGAGTTTAGAGGAGGAAAATAGGAATTTGGACGGGCTTGGCCCTTGAGTTTGTTCACAGTGAAAAGAACATATAGAGTATATGAGCTTGTTATATGAACAGATTGTGATATTTAAATTTGTCCCAGGCCTTTTGGGAAAATATTTCGTGCAATCAGCCAACTCACATGGAAAGTATTTCTATTTGAGTACATATATAGAGTATATGTTGGCTCTGACTTTGTCACTCCCCACAAGCATCCACAGAATTTCACACAGAGAATAATGGGTGTGATAATTATAAACCTCCATCAAATTCACATTAGATGCAAAGCCCAGTGCCAACTATTATATAACCTCTAAGAAATAAAAGGTACAAAAGGGTTCCTCCTGAAGGGTTCTTCCCACAACCATTTGCTCCTGAGGAACACTTGTTTGAGGAAGGGGTTTTTTGTAGGACCTATAGGCTTCCATCAAGAACCCTATTCATCAACAGAGCCCTTTTTGGAAGAAAGAGTTCTTCTAGGATTGCTGAAATACTTAAAAAGCTCTTTTGTCAAGGGTTCTTTGTACCACAATATAAAAGGGTTCTTGGTTGAACCTCCTGGGTGTGGTCTAGATAAATCCCTTATACAGTCATATGAAAAGATTCCCTGTAGAACCCCCTCGGTGGCTTCTAGATAAAACCTTGGAGTGTGTTCTACATAAAACCCTTTGAATATAAAAATGTTCTCAATTGAACTCCATAGTGTGTTCTAAATAAAAGCCTGGGGAATATAAAAAGGTTCTCAGCAGAACCTCCTGAGTGTGTTTGATAGTAAACCCTTGCAATATAAATGGTTCTCAGTAGAACCCCCTTGGTGTGTCCTAGATAAAACCCTTGTAATACAAGAAGGTTCTCTGTAGAATCCCCTTGGTGGGTTCCGGATAAAACCCTTGCTATATATATATATTTAAAAAAAAGGTTCTCAATAGATCCTCCTGAGCGGGTTCTAGAAAAAACCCGGGGAATATAAATATCTTAGTAGAACCTTGAGTATGTTCTATATAAAGCCTTTGCACTGTAAAAGGTTCTCACTAGAACCCCCCTTGTGGGTTCTAGATAAAACCCTTGAAATAAAAAAAGATTGAACCCCCTTAACTCTTATGATATAAAAGAAATTCTTGGTAGAATGAAAAGGTTCTCAATAGATCCTCCTAGGTGGGTCCAAGATAAAATCCTTGGAATATGAAAAGGTTATCAGTTGGAAAAGGTTGAACGGTTTTCGGCGTGAAACCATT
The DNA here is from genome assembly GCA_027495735.1 of Lutjanus campechanus. Classification (NCBI taxonomy): domain Eukaryota; kingdom Metazoa; phylum Chordata; class Actinopteri; order Lutjaniformes; family Lutjanidae; genus Lutjanus; species Lutjanus campechanus. The sequence goes on from JAJHUR010105514.1 coordinate 6,533, forward strand.
ATAGCATAGAAGGGTTCTCTGTAGAACCTCTCATAGGGGACTCTTTTGACATATCGTTCTAGGTATAACCCTTTATATTGGGTTCTCAGCAGAACTCTGAAAAGGATCGAAGTGTGACCTTTATAAAGCGTTCTACAAGGAACCAAAAATGCTTCTCCAAACCAAAGAACCCTGTATGGTTCTAGCTAGCATCTTTATTTCTAAGAGTGTATTACCTTTTGAGGCCATTACCCAACAAAGCATCCCTGCCAGTCCATCTACTGAAGTGAAATGGATAAACTCTAAACCTGCAGTCCACCTGATATGCAGCAGCAGACTTCGACACGTCAGCTATATAGCAGACACCTATTAACTTAAACACTTTGCACTTTCAAAAACTCATGACTTGGACCAAACTATTCTTGTGAAATGTTCTGTTGCATTGATAAGCAGGAATTCACAATTAATACCGATACAAATGCTGCACAGAGATGGATGGCAGGAGCATAACGGCAGAAATTAGCATCCAGCAAATGTCATGATGTTGCCCACATGCAGAGCAATAAAACAGCCAGCGTCCTCAGCATCCTCATAGCTTTCTGATATCGCCTAAGCACACAAAGCAGCGAGAGTTTGCAGCTGCCTTACATTTATTTACTGCAGAGTTTGCAATCAGCAGAAGAGTGGGAGGAGCACTTGAAGGTTAAATAGGGCCTCTTATTTGCTAAAGGATCCACTGGATACTGTATGTGTGACTGTACAGTAGCAGGAAGTCAAGCTGTCCGCCTGAGCCAACTCACAGACACATGCTAATTTACTTTAATATTATATAAGCATGAATTATTTGGTTTAAAAGTCACCAAGTTCAGAGACAGAGACATAAATCAAGAAAGAACTAGATAGAGAAAGTGAGGTGCAGCAACCTCTCACCAAAACTTTACAGCATCATTGCCTTTAGTTTTTGGTGTGGACTGCATTCTTTGATGCTAATTCTGTAGGCCTGGAGTTTATATTTGTCAGTGGACTGTAACTTCTGCAAGTCAGTGTACTTCCAACATCACTCCCAAGTACACTTACAAATGCCCTACCGAGGCATTGAGGAGGCACCCTTATTAGACTCTTCATCTGTAATTAACCTAACATCCATCCTCTCCCCATCATCATGCTAATGAGCAATCTAATGCTCTTGAGTGATTTGTAATGTGCACAGGCCATCAATCATTGAGCATGGCCAGTATCTGGTTCCAATCACGGATGTTACATTGATGGTCCTGTTGGTTCTTCAAATGACCTCTCTGCTGGCCACTTAAAACGGTATTGATCAACTTATTTTTAAAACAACTGAGGAGCAATTTTCTGTTTATTTAGATTTTTTTTTATTTGGTAAAGCTGGGCAGACACTGTTGATTAGGGCAGATTTTAGACCTGAATCTGACTCATTTTAGAAGGTGCCAGCCTATTATTCTGAAACACCATAAAACAAAAATTTATTCAACAGCTGGTTATCCCGAAAACAAACGACCATTGCTCTGAAAATATACACTCTCCCTGCAATTGTGAGTTCAGTGACTGGTGGTCCTGTCCATGGTGTTGAAGCAGTGGGGGTTATGACCTTACACTTGGTACACACTCCTGTCACCCAAGTTGTAACCGTAACCCAACTGCAGGGAGAGAGAATTGTTTTTGGGGTAATGGGCTGGCAGACGAATGGGGTTTCAACCCTGTGGGACATTTTTAGAAGTACTGTATTGGGGTTTCAGAATAATGGGTCGTCTGAACAATGGGGCTGGAATAGGACCAAAGTTCCAGGCACTTGGGTTGGGACAAGGAGTAAAGTTAAGTAAAGGTTAATGACTCAGGTGACAGGGGCGGGCACCAGCTGAAGTAAAACTCTGGTTATTATTCAGAAACAGTAAATTTGCCTGTGACTGTAAAATCACTTGAAGTGTTGTTTGGTGTACGGACAGAAAGATCGTTTATTATTATAGGGAGAGTGTGTATTTTCAGAGCAATGGGCATTTGCTTCAGAGATAATGAGCTGTCAGACAAATTGGCTTTTAGACAATTAGGGTTTTCAGAATAATGAGCTGTTTGAACAATGGGGAGTCCCTTTTTAGAGTAGGACCTTATTTCTGCCAGATCTGTTGTCATTTGATATGCAGTCATAATGGGGCCTGATTAATTGCCTGAATGATTAACAATCTGGCTTTTGGAACTGACCCTTCCTAAGTTCCACCCCTTTTTTGCTCTGCACTCCAGTAACAGTTAAGCAAACTTTGTACCTTGGTCAACTTTCCCCTTATCTTGTAAAAGCGACTTCAGTCAGCTAATGTTAGCAAAACACACACACACACACACACACACACACACACACACACACACACACACACACACACACACACAATCTATCGAGCTAATGATTGATGTAGATTTGCCAGATAGTTAGCTAGCATTTTGCTAACATTAGCTAACTTTAGATGTGAATATATCTCACTTTTCCAGGTCCCCCAGCAACATCTTGTACCCATTTTCAAAATATGTTTTGTGTTTTTTTTTCAACATAGACGAGCCTTGCACATTGCATGTTTATGTACGGGAAACATGACAAGGAAAAGTTGACTAAAAGTAAGCTTGCTCACCTATCATTGGAATATAAAGCAAAAACGGGTGGGACTTCGGAGGGTCATAGGACAAAACCTATAAGGCTTTTGGTGTTTACAGGAGTCAAATGAAACATACAGCATGAGCATAAAAGTCACAGGTTCTGGCTGTACAGATAGGCAGATTAAAATGTTTAGTATGAGTTAAAACAATGTACAAGATGAATGAAAGTACATTTTTGCGCCGGACATTTGCTTTATTGCTTTGTCTTGAGTGGCTTTTGCATTCTAGACTAAATTTTGACTTCACTTTCCATAACTGTTCCCATAATGTGAGTTGTCCTCACCACCAGAGGACCCCATTTACTACTGTGCTGAACAGCGCCCTCAGGCAACAAGAAACACAACAACTTTTTGATTTGTGGGAACATTATACCTGTGTTTCAACCAATTCCCCTTTTAAGAGACCTGTGTTTTTTTCAGTGATGTCTAGTACACGTTACAGAAATTCTATTTAATATGCATTTAATGCTGCGGAATAGCAAAGCTCCTCTATCATTCAGCAGCCGCACTCACTTCAGCGGGAGCTACATTACAGTAATTGATATTTGTATCCTGAGACAGTTAAGTAAAACAACCTCTCTGGCTCAAGGCAGGAGGATTTCCCTGAAATGTAAATGGAGCTCGAAGAAGGTTGGGAGTGATTTAAGAGTCAGTGACATCTACACTGTTGTGCTAAGTCAGTGAAAGTGCTGAGTGCAGGACGCCAGGTCTGTCTCCCTCTCTCACACTCTCCCTTCCGCTCTCTCCATCACCGTCTCTCTTTTTCTATCCCGCCCTCTCCATTTTCCTCTTAAGGCAGCTGCCATAACTCAGACTCTATCTTAATCCTTTCTGAGTACACAAACACACAGATGCACACATACAAGCACATACACACAGGAAATCACAAAAGGCATTTGCTAGACGTATGATCCTGTTAATCGTGTCTTGGACTTTAGGGTGGGAGTTCAGACTGGGAGCTCAGCAAAGACCAAGTGGGATGAAATGTAGGCAGACAGAGTTATTAGAAAAGCATTTTGTTTCACTACTGTTTTAATTACTGAAGCACAATGAGACCAGACAATCTGCTTTTTCAAAATGCACAGTATCAGCCGCTCCAAATAATACAGACAGGATACGATGATGTGATAAGATAAGATGGCGCATAGTTTGGACTGTATTTTCATATCACCTCAAGAGACTTAATAGACTTAATAAAGAATAATTTGAGCTTTTAAAAGTAAGTCATTTGCTTCGCTTTAGAGGGTATTAAGAGATTGACACCACTCTCATGTCTGTGTCTTGAGTATGGAGCTGGAGCGAGGAGGATATTAGCATAGCATAAGGCTATTAGCTTAGCATAAAGACTGGAAGCAAGGTGAAAGAGTTGCCTGCAGTTCAAAAACATACCTTTAAACACCTATAAAGTTCTCAAGCAAATGAACACGATGTATGTTAATTTCTTTCAGGGCATACTATGAAATATTTTGCTCAAAAAACAAAAACAAAAAAACAATGTATAAACTCATATAAACATAGTCCCTTTCATCCTTTAAGACCCACTTGAAGCATGTAGTGGTGGCTGTTTTGCAGAGAACCTGACCTCTGAGTGCATTTCCTTCTTCTCTCATTATTTTGCTGCATCCTGGTAATGAGACTCAACAATAAACTATCTTTCTGGTGTGCTTAAGAAAATCCTACTGATTCTACTTTTACTCTGTGCACAAACAGAAATGTTGAAGCCACGGTGTGGTTTTATGGGGAGTTCCAAGCTGTAAATGTTTCTTGGCTGGGCGCAGTGACTTAGTGTCTCGTGTCTTCTACGTGACCTTGCCAGGTGCTCAGTGAATAAAGTTTATCAAGAAATAGTTAAAGCACATAACTCACTGTAAAACCACAAATGGTCATCTTTACAGATTAAAGCACTGAGATGAAGTGTTAATTAGCAAATAATTAATTTAAAGGTCTTAGTAAAGGTCTTAGGTCCTATGGATAGAGCCAGGCAAGCTATTTATCTCTGCTACTTATGCTAAGTTAGGCTAACTGCCTCCTGGCTCCAGTTTCATACTTTACACACACATTTGAGAGTGTAACTAGAGACCTTTTTTTCACAGCAGCCATTTTGACATGAAATAGTTGGGTAAACACTAGTCTGATTCACCGGATGCACACTGCAGGCATAAGTCTGCCATGAGACCCTTGTTTCAAGCAGCATTGCAGCATCCGCTATCTCCGTTTTCAAAGTCCCCTGGAAAAAAAGAACAAGCTGCAGCCTATACGGCTGAAAACGGCAAATTAGCACCTGGGATGCTAATGGTATGAATGTAAACAAGCGAACAGCTGTTGCTTTTTATTTTGTTGTGATGTAGTTTGCAGCAGCACCAACGCTGCATCCTGGGCTCAGGACCAAGACGTTTGTGATTGGTTTGTAGAAATGCAAACAAGGCAGGGCAGCTTTTCCCCTGTAGCAGAAGGTGCATTCATGGAGCCAGACCTTTCTCCAGTGCTGAGCACCGTGGAAAGAGGTCTGGCTATGACAGACTAGGTAAACACAGGTGTTATCAAGGTTCTGGTCTGGTCAAACAGAGTCAGGGTGCTGATATTGTGAATATTGGCTCATTGGAAAGGCTCTGCTCCAGTAAGTTGACGGGGACTTAATAAGTATGATTGGTAACACCTTTGTTTATCCTACTATTTTCTTAAATGCATAGTGTCCCTCATGGTCATCAGATCAAATGCCATTATTACTAACTTTTCCATTAAGTTAAACTACACAAGGGCTCGCTGAATTGTATTCTTAACCAAATTATAGTCAGGGTTCGAATTACACAATGGCTTTCGGGGGAGCTTTAATTTGCAGTGCACACTGTTACCAAAACATGCCACATGGTCAATCGCAATGTTAATGAGAAAATCAGTCTAGTGTTACTACTACAGACAGTTAATACTGTCAATAAAATTTAATATACACTACATAACAACAACATAAGGCTGCTGTTTCAAAATCACATAATTATCAGAGCGACAAAAAAATAAATAAATAAAAATCACCAAATCAAATATAGGAAAAGAAATATTTTCTGTAACACTGTAAATGGTTAAAGTCAAGTAACCCAAAAACGTACTTAAATTCTCTTGGTAACTTCTTATTTAATGTGCAAAAAAGCTGTTGTACATGTCTACCATATATTGGACTAACACAGCGTGATTTCAGAACTTTTCTTTTCCAGCACATTTTCATCTGTTTGCAGGCTGTTCTATCTGTAAACATGCCACAACCAGAATACAGGAACACTTCTAATTAGTTTATTTAAAGAACACACAGAACACATACACTCCAAGGCTTTAAATGTTCATGTAAGCAACCTTACCCACATTAAATCCATAGTGGAATACAGCCAATGACTGGGTTACATTGTGCATGTACAGGAAATGGTGCTATACATTGTGTAGGTGCAGCAGGCAGCATGCGTGCAGATTCTTATGGATGCTACAAGTGTGAATCTGCAGTTTATAAGGGTGCATCTTCCCTTTTTTGAAAAGTCTTTCATGTTAGTTTCTTATTTTCAGGGGTTTCTCAAAGAGTTGGCACACCAATGAGAGATAAATGAGGTGATTTAGCATGGCAGTCAGAGATTATAATGATGCTGTTTGGGAACCATAGCTTTCATATCCATGTACGGTAGGACGTGAACATAGTAATAATAAAAAGGATAAAAATAGATGATGTCTCACATGTGATGAGGGGAGGGGTTGTTGGGGAGATGACACTAGCCAACTGCTGTAGAGGGAAACTCGGCTCTTGTTAACCTAAAATATGCTGAATGCTTCATTCTTCAAACAAACTCGCTCCTTTGATCATTTTGAGGTCCTTGGAAGTACAGAGCAACAATAGTAAACATGCTAATTTATTCCAAAGAAAAGGTTGTAGCATGTATTTACAATTAAATGTGAATTACCACAGGGAATTCCAGCTCGCACTAGTTCTACCCCTCTCTCAGATAAAATTATAATGTCCTCTGTGGCGGTTAAACAGAGCCCAGCCAAATCTGAAATAAGCTTCCCGTAATGGAACAAACAGACAAAGAACCCCTTTGGTTTGCCTTTGTGGCCTTATCTGGCCTTGGCCAGCTCAAGGCGCATCATGGGGGGACTGTGCGTGAGAGAGATCCAGTGTATCACATCTCTGTGACTGTGGGGAGTCCATATCACACCAGATCTCCAGGTCATTTACCAGGGTGGGTGGTTTCATTAGTCTTCTTTGCAACAATACTCACTGATTGCCATCTTGTTTCGCAGTGATTTATAATTCTAGCCCCTTGGAGTTTGCAGAAATACCTAAAGCAACTGCTCAAATAAGATAAGAAGGGTTCTTTATGTATGGTGTTGTCTGTGGCGTACATCAGAAAGAGAGAAAGAGAGAGAAGAGAAGAGAAGCCTCAGGGTGACGCGGTACTTTATTTTTTGCAAGCATTTACAGTTTTCGCCGGAGATGCAAGAACGCGAGAGGCTGTTGTTTCTAACTTCTGGAACAAACATTGGCTGCAAATGAATGAGACAGTTGTCAGGTTCAATTTGGTTAACACATGACGTTATGCCACCTTTAGAGGATTGCAGAGCATCCATGAGAATAAAGCAAATCCACAGACAAAAGGGCGGAATCGTGGCAGTTTTGTCATTTCAGAGGGAAAGATTCTGTCTTTTTTATCGCCGCGCCATTTACATAAAACTGTACAACCTCTCAAATGACAAGAAAAGCAGATAGGAGAGGAGGAAGAAAGAGACAGAGTCATACAGGGAACATAAATAGACTGTAAGAACAGAACAATTATAAGGACAGAAATAGGAAACATCTTTCCAGAGGTGCCATGGTGTTAATTGGATACAGCAAAAATGATGTTTAATCACTGAACAAACCCTTTTTTTCAGAGCAATTATGTATCAGTAAGCAATTTTCACCTTTGATACAGCTCGACAATATACAGAAGTCCAAAAGTCAAGACAAATCAATCTTTACTGTAGGTTGTTTTAATCGCTTACTTTAAATTTGATATGCAGTTAAATTCAAGCTGCTCTACCTTTACACCATGACAGTCGCAGAAAGCACAGAGCTATGAATTATGCACAGGAATTTTATTACTGCCGCAAAACAGCTAATGGGCCATGCATTTGCTCAGATTAACATTGGCACTACTCGGTGATTGTGTGCATGTGTGTGCGTGCGTGTGTGAGTGCACACACCCATTCAATTCAATTTAATTCGGCTTCAGATAAAGGTCCATAGTAGTAAAAGATAAAACAGCCAGCACATAAACTACACATCACATCCAGTACAAAGGAAATCATATTAACATTATTATATATATTTAATGAGAATTTCTTAAACCAATTTCTCAGGATTCTAGATGCAAATTAACTATTAACACACAAAACAAGGTCCAGTGTGTAAGATTTGCTGGAATTTATGGGCAGAATGTGGCAGAAATTAAATATAATATTCATAAGAATGTTTCAATTAAAATTAGATTTTTTTTAACCTTAAAATGAGACATTTATGTCTACATAGGATGTCGGTCCTCTTCCATACAGTCCACCATGTTGCTCTGCCATGATTTTACAGCAGCCCAAACCAAGACATGACAAGACAAAGACCAGACAAGCTGAGCAACAACTCTAGACCCGGACAAGCTTTCAAATTGTTACGTTCCCAAGTTGTGGTCTGGGGGTTAAGTGGTGTAACCATAATAAAATGTAACCCAGGGAGTGATGGAAGGGAAGCTGAGACAAACACACAAACAAGGTTTTCATTTTTACAAATTAAAGACAAAAGTAAAAAGTAAATAAATAAAAAAAACTAAAAATACCTACTGTCAACTCCATCAGATTTTTACAAAGACATAATTTAATCAGGCATGAAAAGGTTTGGCTATATCCTAAGGACCTCTGTCTCACTTCCTGGACTAATAAAAAGTGGGAACACTGCTCAAGCACTGGGTTAAACTTTCTATTTTTGACAGATTCATTACACAACATTGCTATCAAATTTGTCTCAACTGTGTAGCCCTTCTAACTAAAAGCTAAATAAGAATTATGGTTTAAAAATAAGTATTTTGATTATCAGTAAGAGGACCCTTTGCAACTTTAAAAAATAAAATGGCTACTCACTACTCTTACTTCTCAGTCTGATGGAGTTGATGCCAACTTTTAATAAAAAATTTAGTCACTAGGAGTACGATTTCTAAGCCAGGAGTTTGATCTTTTAAAATATATTTTTCAAGCAAGATTGAAGAGTAAAAATCAAAACTTACGAAAAATATGGTTTTGTCCCAATTCTCATGAACGAATAATGACATAGAACAGCCTGTTTTTAGACTAAACACTATATAATGTAATATAAATCACAATAACAATAGGTTAACAAGACAAAATAGTACAATTATAGTCTAAGGACATACGTAACTTAATGGAAACTCACAATTTAATTTTGAAAGTTTGCAACAAATTAACTGATAACTTTTTTTTAAAAAAAGCATGCAAAACATCATCAGTACTGGATTTAACTTTATGCAATCTATCATCACTGTTAACTTGTGCATTCTTATGACAGTGTTCTACATGTTCATACCATGACAGGCAGGAAAATCATTAGGTAATCACGCAACCACGTGGAGCTTCATTATTGCCCTTGGATCTGCCTCGGGGGCACTAAATCTCTTCCCATTCATTCACTGTCAGAGCTCTCAAAGGAGATTAGCAGAAGGCCCATCAATACCCGATCACATGCCACTCCCACATCCGTAGATCTGCGGCTGGGTTACACTGCCTCCCCTATTAACTTAGCCACACGTCTCGCCGTGTTAGCTCACTATCTACGTGAACGGCTTAGCTCATTATGGTTATGTAGGCCAGTGCATCTCTCAGTCCCTCTCGTTCCCCCCCGATCAGAAGGGACAGGAATTATTCTGGCCCTCAGCTGTGTGCAGAGTCTGTCTGGATGAAGAGTATAGCCTGGGGCGCCTCTTTGGAGAGGGCTTCATGTCTGCCTCAGTCTCTGCTGATGACTGAAGAATGGACTGAGCGTAATGTGTGCTGCGACTGATGTAGACGCTTAACTTATACGTTACCCAGAATGTGAGTATGGTCAGAATTTGCCCAGAAGACATGAAATTATCCTCTGATGAAAAACAACGGGCATGAAACCCCCAGAGCTCTCAGAGACTACACATTAACAGTAATTTCTGTTTTTCTTATCATGTCGCACATGCTTGAATGCATGCATTAACATAGTAATAACAAAAGTTTGGAGCTTGAAATAGAAATACAGACAGTATACAAACAGAATGCAGTATTACTCAGACAAGTCCCTGTTTTTTACCTTAAAGGGAAACTCAACTGATTTTACACATCAAAGTCTGTTTACAGGTCTTGGGCAGCCAGTGTTTTATGTGGGAGCTGCTCAAAAGATCTGTTGGTGATTGAGTCGCATTGTGGGTAATGCAGGCATGAGGTTTTGTGTTTGGTTGTTGATTTTGACACTATGGTTAAAAAACTGCAGTTCAGCAATGCTAATTTGGTGGAGTACATAAAAATAAGCTCTTTCTCCCGATGGTTTAGACTTCGAAGACAAACACAAATGGATTATTTACAGAAATTATTGAATTAAATGTCACTGTCAACCACGATAATTGAATGTATGTAAGAAGACAAAGGCTGCTTCTGAAATTCCATAATAACATGCTATTTAAAACAGTAGGCCTGTACAATTTGTCAGTATGTCCAAAACCTTAGCATGAAACGAACAGTATTCAAGGTGCATTTCTGGGGAAATATTACAGTACAGAAGCACTGGACACCAGGGCGGCAGAAATATCCCATAACTGACAGTGACCAAGGCAGCCCTAGCCTAACGTCAAAAATGCTTCAGTTTAAATGTAAGTAAGATTTACTTGCTAAATTTTCAGATAGTTTATTGCTGGGTCAGGTTGACATGATTACACATCCCAAATCAACAAGAAGGCGTGTTAAATGATGGTACTCATTTTGGGTTTGTAGTGCGCAGTGTGTTTCTTTGGATGTAGCAAAAGAGTCTACAGCCAGGCTTGCAGCTTGACAAGATTGTACTTAGGCACTGCAGTGCTGTGAGTTAAATGTCAGTATCAGCATGTTAATACAGTATTACTCACAATGACAATGCTAACAAAGAGCTTTTTTGCAGGTATAATGTTCACCATACACACAATCTCAGTTTTAGCGTGTTAGCATGCTAATATTGGCTAATTAACAATACAGAGAATGTATAGCTTGAGTGTACAGAATTATCATTGGTTTTCCAGGTAAAAATGTCCATAAACAGTAGACATATGTTAGATATTTTGTTGAGTTGTGTACCTACATTACACCAAATGTAACGTGAATAAAAGTTTAATATTAGCTTGTCCGTTAATATGATTTCTACCTGAGTAATGTCAGATGGATGATGATGAGGAAGGATGTGAGAAAGACCCCGAGCAGCAGAATTTACATATTGTCCGTTTAAGCACAGAAACGCTTTGAGCTTAATGTTAATATGGGCAAGCTAACATACAACATACACAAAGCTAACATACCGCGGTGTGGCAGGTATAATGTTCACCATGTTCACAACATCAGACGTAGCATGTTAGCATGCTAACATTTGCTTATTAGCATGAAACAGAAAGCACAACTTAGACTGATGAGAATGTCAACAGTTTTGCAGGGTTTGAATCATGAACAAGAGTATTAGACAAATTGCAATTTTGACCTATTAATGCTGCTAGATGAAAAGTCAGCGGATCACCGAAGATATTATAATTCATCCTAAGGGGGACGTGAATGTGTGCACCAAATTTCATGGCAATCCATCCGACAGTTGGTAACTCATTCTTGATTAAAATGGTGGACCATCTTACAGCCACTGCCATTCACAGAACCGACACACAGAACAGACTTTCTGTTGTCAAAACACTTACTATAATTAGTGTAAACAAGTGAGACCAATAGACCTTTGAAATTAATGTGGTTTAAGCACAAGTCTGAAAAACTTCAATATTTTAGCTCTCTGGATTCTTGCTTTTTGGAATATCCTGGTGGTGGTAATAATGTCGGTAGCCTTGATATGTTGTGTACAACATTCCTGCATAATAGGGGACTCAGGTACCTCATGTTGACACGGTCTGTGCACCTCATTGATGCAGACCTTGCTTCATTAGTTAGATTCTCAAACTGTGAGGAGGTGCAGGGTCAACATTATTTCCTGGCTCCCTCAAGAATACAAACTGGCTCAAGCTTTTTCCAGAAAACAAGAAGCAGTGTAATACAACTGGAAATATGCCATCTCTATGTGCTCATGTGTTTTAATGGAATAAACGTTTGCCCGAGGAAGATTCTCAGTGTAAATTGAACCTTATATGTGAGACTAATACTGAAAGAGAAGTAAATTGTCCTTGCTTTAACCTCTGCCATTGACTTATGCCATGGTTGGAGTTCATGCATCATTTAGTTATTAAGGAATACTTTGCTACCAGCCCACTTCAGATTGGATTTTCAGCTTAACGGATCTTTTTTGTTCAATCTACCTAAGCTTCTAACTGAACCTGACAGCCGTTCGGCGAGAGAGGCAGGATCTGTCCACAGTTTAAGTTTAAAAGAAAACAGCCGACCCTATTTCACTGTACATTAAACCAATTAGAGGGTGGGGAGGGAGGAGAGGAGGGGAGGGGGTACGATTTAAGTGTGAGGAAGATTTAGCCAAACGCTTGTCAGTGGCACGTTTTAAGGACGGTTCACACATACTTAATTTTTTTGGAGTGAAAACCAAAAGAATCTGAGTGTTACATGCTGATACTAGAGGCCGCCTACAGTTTGGCGCCGGGAAAAATTCATTGAAAGAACGCAGACAGTTGCAAAATAATGATGTTCATGAATAATGATAGAGGAGGTCTCAGAGGCTTCACACACATTTTAGTGCCAGGCAGCTAGAAACTGGCAGGATGAAGCTTATCGGGCGAATGCCACAAGATTCATGGGGGAAAATACTACAAATCCTGCTTGGCGGGAAAACAGTCGTGCGTGTGTGTGTTCACGCGGCTGAGTGCGAACGTGGGCCTCCCCAACAGCACGTCCTGAGGGTTTACGGATACGGCGTGTATGTGCGAGCTTTGGCACACCAACAATATACAGTTGTGTGTGAATGAACAAGAGAGATGGAGGGAGGGTAAATACAAACTAATCCTCTGGATGCTCTGGCTTCACAAGGTAGAGGACGATCACAGCCACAGGGTTTTCCGACCCCAGACGGGGACGCCGCGAAAGTCCCAGACCAGCACCAGCACCCAGGGTGATGCAGGGAAAGGGCATCTCCGTAAAGCACACTGGAGGCTGAGCAAATCAAAAACAAGCATAGATAGAGGGCACAGAGGAAGGAGGAGAAAAACAATAAACAAGTCAACTCAGTTATATTCCACAAGGAGATAGTTAAGGTCACCCCACCTTTACTCAGTTACACAGGACAGGTCTTTTTAACTGTCTTATTCACATTAAGACAGTTAAGACTTTAAACAGCAACACAAATTATTTATGGAAATGATTAAATAAAATGTCACTGCCAGCTAGAATGGTCTAACGTGCTAACCAACAATTGGATGAAGACAAGTACAGTTGTACTAGTAACTTTGTAAGGCTGTACTACAGCAGCGCTTTGAGCTAAATGCTAATACCAGCATGCTAACATACACCCAATGCTTACATACAGTTGTTTGGCAGGTAAAACATTCACAATGTTCACAATTAAATTCTAACATTTGCTAATTAGCGCAAGGCAGAAAGTACAGTTGAGGTTGATGGGTTAGTTTTGCTGGTATTAAAGCTATAATATGTAACATTTCCACATTAAAATATCTAAAAATGTTAGACATCGTATATTTTAAGTTTTGTAGCTACTAACGTGAATCCAAAAACAATGTTCAAATGCAGAGAAATACATAATTTATTGCTAGCTGTTGTTAGGTAGTTGTTAGTTGTTATATCTTAAGAGAAAACTCAGTTATGTATATACAGTATATAGTACTCAGATATATATATAAGTCAGATATGTCAGAGATGTGACTAAACATAATTTGAATAAAACTTAAATATTTCATCGTCCCTGATAGAGGGCACAGAGGGAGCAACAGTGAAACAATAAACAAGTCAACTCTGTTTTATTCCACGAGGAGATAGCTAAGGTCACTCCACCTTTGCTCAATCACGTAGGAGAGGGTCTATTGCAGGAGATTGGGTTATTAACCCCCGTGGACACACTGACAAGCACCACTTCAATGGGATCATCAAAGCGATGCAAATCCAAACAGCATGTTGCGTTGTGTTGAATACACACTGGACGGGTGAAGTGCAATTTTCACCTGACCCTGGCTTGAACTCCATTTATTTCATCTAGCAATTTCAACCGATAACGGCTATATTGAAGGTCTCTATCTGAATAGTGAAGATGAATTTCAGCGCTCAAGTTTCATCTCCACTGACTTCAGCAGGGAGATTTTGCAAAAGTACACATGCAGGAATTCTAAACATATATATCTCAGTGTCCCAGATTTCATGAAACCTGTAAGGGAGGGAAGAAACAGAAAATGAGAAAAGAGAAGGGAACTGAGCAGACACCAGGGATCATATTTCTTATTCCTCTGTTTTCTCCCCCTCTGTCTCAGGAAGGAATCTGCGGGTCTGAATTATTAATTCTCTCCCTGCATTCGATTTGTATGGCTTGTCACTTTTATCAAATTATATGCGGGATCTCTCATTCTTCTGGGCACATTCTTTTAATTCAATATCTGCATTTCACCTTGCTTGAAATTCAACATCTTTGGCAACCGGTACATACTCAAAATTTGATGCATACTCTTGATTAAAATAAAAAATGCTGACTTATTTGAAGGTTATTTCCACAATGTCATTCACTTTTTAAAAAATGTTACAAATATCAGCCAGTGATGTGGCATAAAGCTGCATTCATTGATTTATTGGCCACTTGGGGGCAGCGTAACAAGCTGCAAACTCACCACTGACAATTTATCACCTTATGAAGTTGTTGTGGCAAATGTGTTGGCAAGCATTTGAGAATTTCAGCATTCATTTGGAGTGTTTCTGGCCCTCGTCCAAATGTAAGTCCAATATTCACTTTTTTATTTGCTCTGTGTTAATCTCCACCAACTCCTGAGGGAAATATCTGGCTAGTCGCTAGTTAGTTAGTAGCTAACTTTGTGTGTCTGCCATTTGGTGGTGGAGAGGTGGTGTCCCCTGGATTTATGTTATTTTTTTGTACAGAAAAAAAAGAAAAGAAAAAGCGAATTCACAATAGCTGGGACCAGCTATTGTAACATGTGAGCATACATTCACACGTGCATGCATTCACACACACACACCACCTTTTTGGTGGCTAAATTATAAGGATTGGGACTAAGTCACACCAATGGAAAAAGGAACTCTCTGCCAAACCCAGTGACGCCTGGCGCAAGGCGTCATGACAAACAGTTATGAAAGAAGGCGTGGCTAAAGTATGGGGGCTGAGCCAAACTGTCACCAACACAAAATCAACTGGTTGATC
>JAJHUR010105515.1:0-2500 GCA_027495735.1 Lutjanus campechanus
TCGTGACCCCTGATCAGCCTGTCACTCTCCACCCTGCACCCAGCAACCCCGGCGCCTGGAGAAGCAATTTAAGAGTAACAGGAGGAGGAAGATGGCAGACCAGGAGAACACAAACCGTAACTTCAAGAGCTAGTTGCTCTCGACAACGCATCCGCCACAACGTTCTGAGCCTTTAATGTGGCGAATGTCTAGGCAATATGACTGCAGAAACAAGAACCAACGCATCAAACGGCGGTTCGGACAAGCCAAAGAGTGCAAAAATGTTAAGGGGTTATGGTCGGTGTAGACCGTGAGAGGAACACTGGAGTTAATGTAAACATCAAAATGCTGCAACGCCCACACAAGGGCCAGAGTTTCCTTCTCTATGACGGAGTAATTTAGCTGGTACGAGTTAAATTTCTTAGAGAAAAAAACTCACGGGATGTTCAACACCATTACCATCACGCTGAAGCAGCACCGCCCCTACACCGACATCACTTGCATCTGTCTGCAACTCAAATGGTTGATCCAAACGAGGAGCTGCAAGGACAGGAGGAGAGCACAACACAACTTTAACATTTTCAAAAACTTGCTGACACGAGGCTGACCAGACAAACTTCACTTTTGCCTTCAGCAAATCAGTTAATGGTGCTACAACAGTTGAGAAATTCCTACAGAAACTGCGGTAGTATCCCACCAGGCCTAGGAAGCGCATGAGCTCCTTCTTGGTTGTGGGGGCAGGATAATGCTCAATCGCAGTCACCTTAGCCTGTACTGGCCGAACCTGTCCCTGTCCCACTACCTTACCAAGGTAGGTGACTGTAGCCTTTGCGAACTCACACTTCGCTAGGTTAACTGTCAGGTTTGCCTCACGGAGACGATCGAACAGCTGGCGTATACGGTGAACATGCTCTTGCCAGGTATCACTGTAAATCACAACGTCATCAAGGTACACCGCACAACCATCCAGACCAGACACAACAAGATTCATCAACCGTTGAAAGGTTGCTGGTGCATTCCGCAGCCCAAAACTCATCACTGAATAGGAAAACAAGCCAAAAGGAGTGATGAACGCAGAAATCTCCTTAGCTCTCTGTGACAGTGGAACTTGCCAATACCCCTTGAGTAAATCAAACTTGCTGACAAAGTTAGCTGAGCCTACCTGATCTACACAGTCCTCTATTCGAGGCAGAGGGTAAGCGTCAGGTTTAGTCACGCCGTTTACCTTACGATAGTCTGTACAAAACCGCGGACTTTTATCGGATTTGTCAACAAGCAAACAGGGAGAGGCCCAGCTGGACGAAGAGGGTTCAGCAATGTGGTTGTCGAGCATGTACTTTATTTCTTTTCCCATTACCTTACGTTTTTCCTCAGACACTCTGTAAAAACGCTGGCGGATGGGTTGTGCGTCACCCACATCAATATCATGCTCTATCAAATGTGTGCGTGTTGGAACATCATTAAACAAGCACAGATAGTCATTGATCAGAGCAGACAACTCGGCACGCCGCTCGGAGGACAAGTGACCAAACAAAGCCTCTAAATTACGCAACGTTTCTGAGTTTTTTAGCCGGCCTCGCAACAGGCTCTCATCAGGTGGAACCACCCCATCGTCTTCAGATACAGGCAGCCCAGCAGCTGACTGCCTCTCCACGGTGTCTGCCACCAACACAGGTTTGACAGTCTGCTGCTCACTCCCCTCCCCTTCAAAAGACTGGGCCTCACGCACATAAGGTTTTAAGAGGTTAACATGGCAAAGTTGAGTTTTCCATCTGCGCTCCGGTGTCGACAACAAGTAATTCAGCTCAGAAACCTGACGCAGAACTGTAAATGGGCCATGAAACTTCGCCTGAAATGGAGAACTCACCACTGGCAATAATGCAAGAACCTGGTCACCTGGACTAAACTGGCGAACTTCAACGCTTTACGATCATACAGGAACTTCATTTTTGATTGAGAGGCGGCCAAATTTTCCCTAGCCTTCTCCCCAGCCATATACAATCTATGCCGGAAACCATTAACATACTCAACCAGGTTTTGAGGTGGTTCAGGCTGTGCCAATGAATTGTGCAGCAGGGTCAACGGCCCTCGCACTGCATGCCCAAACACAAGCTCATTGGGGCTAAACCCAGTACTCTCCTGCACAACTTCCCTGGCAGCTAGCAACAACCAAGGTAGCCCCTCCTCCCAATCCTGATCCAGTTCAACACAATACCCACGCAGCAACGACTTAAGAGTTTGGTGGAACCTCTCCAAGGCCCCTTGACTCTGAGCATGATATGCTGAAGCCTGATTATGTGTGATTCGAAGTTGCTTCAGAACCTGGTTAAACAAATGCGACGAAAAATTACTGCCTTGGTCACTTTGTATGACTTTCGGGATCCCAAAGATCGAAATAAACTGTGACAATGCTTTTACCACAGACTTTGTTGTAATACTTCGCAATGGATACGCAGCTGGGTACCTGGTTGTCTGACACATCACAGTGAGCAAGTAGTTACTACCAGATTTTGAACGCGGC
>JAJHUR010105515.1:7500-12733 GCA_027495735.1 Lutjanus campechanus
CTTTTTTTGATTTTCCATCAGGAATAATACCTGGTATCACCTGTGGCGAGGTTCTAAATGACCTAAGTGTGACTTTTGGTATTCTTATGGGGCATTTCCATAGTGTAGTACTGGCACATTTTTTAGGGATAGTACCTGGTACCTGGTACTTTTTTTTTTGCATTACTTGTGGTACTTGTGGTTGATTCCAAGTGAGCTGAGCCGATACTAAAGTGTAACGTCAAAACACTGCCAGCCACTGACTGGTCAGAGAGTATCGTCACTAGAAATGTCATGAGTGTGACATCTGACATGGGAATCAAACCCACCAGCCACCGTTCTTTCAATCTCTTTTGGACTCAGTGTTGTAGAAATGGCTGCCCGCAAAACCACGCCATGGACAATCGATGAGGTGCAGACACTTCTGTGTTTGGTTGGCGATGAGATGATCCAGCGAGAGGATGGAGCGACTTGAAACGAGAAGGTAGCTCAGCTGTTGAGTGTGCACGGCTGCCACTGAAATTGTAGGAAAAGTTACTAGGCCGGCTCATGCCATTCTCCTTGTTTTTTTTATGTGGCAGATTGTAATGCCTAACTTTATTGCAATTTAATTAAAATTGCTGAATTAACTGCAATATCTCTAATGGCACTTCACCACCTTCATCATGGCAACAGCCAGGGTCGGGAGGATTACTTTAAAAATGTATCCTGATACTGTTAGTAATTACCTGTTAAAAAATGTCGTCAGTAACATAAGTATTGTAACTTGACTATTTTCCGTTAGTTTTGAATTACCTCAGTATAAAATATGGTGAACTATGGTGAAATGATTTTGCCTAATATAGTGTTTTTAGGCTGCAACAAACGATTATTTTTATAATCAATTCAAATGTATTTTCCAAATTAATTCTCAATTAGTAGTTTTGTCCATAAAGTGTCAGAAAATGGTTCAAAATATATCAAAATAGATGCAGATTAATTTAAAAGTTAATTAATAACAGATGAATCATTGCAGCTCTAAGTGTTTTATGTTTGTTGTTAGGTGTATTGGTTTGTCCAGCTGCTCCTTCCATTGCTGTGCTCAATTGATTGATTGATTGATTGATTGATTGATTGATTGATTGATTGATTTAAAGACAAAAAAATGTTGAAATTCCCACCCAGTGAAGCATTTTTTCACTAAAGGCCATGATAATGAATTGGCAGCTGTGTGTGCACTGTGTATTGTTCTTTATTTTAAAATTGTAATACTACTAATAATGCCCATTTCTACTAAATGTATCTGTTACATCTTTTTTTTTTTATCAGTAACTGTACAAGAACACAGTTACCTTTTGTTTATATCCAGATTACATAATCCCATTACATGTAATCTATTACTGTAATCTATGGGGAACTGTGCATCAGTCTGGTCAGGATGTAGAAGCGGGTGGATGGCCTAAAAAGTTTGGAAACGGTTGGTCTAATTTATTATTGAAAACACGTATTAAATAACAACTCCCTGCTGTTTTTTGTTTTGTTTTGTTTTGTGTGTGTGTGTGTGTGTGTGTGTGTGTGTGTGTGCCATTGCTAGATGTAATCTTGTAAAGAATTAAACAGCAACCAGCAGGAAACAGGAAGAATTCATCCTGTTCCTACCCAGACATGTTTGGATGTGATGGGATCATTATCAGGATTTGATCATATTTGTCATTATTCCAATATTTAAAGCTAACGTGATCAGATCAAATAGAAGTCACTGCCTTTTACTTTCATATGACCCAATATATTTTGCTAAACTCTACAAAGGCAGAATACAGGAACTTCCACATAAGGGTCAAAGAGTCAAATCAGAGGTCAGGATTAATATGTAGAAAGAATAATGTGATATAAAGCTATAAAACTGCCACATATCCACAAATCTGCCTCCAACTATTTTGGCTCGACAACAAGTCATTTTTCTCAGCTCTGCACTCTGGGAAGTTACTGACTTTTTCCCTTTGCAGGGCAGAGCCGTCCTGTAACAGTCCCGTGTCTGCACAGAGCTCAAAAAGAATGCTGAAAGATAACACCCCGGAGCATCTCAGTCGGTGGAGTGTGTGCACTGTGTACTGAGGCTGAGTCCTCTGCAGCAGCTGTGGGTTCAGATCCAGCCTGTGGCCCTGTGCTGCATGTCATCCCCCACTTTCTCTCTCTCTCTCTCTCTCTCTCTCTCTCCTCCTTTTCTGTCTAAACCTCAGCTGTTCTATCAATAAAACACCCCCAAAATATATATATATATTTTTAAATAGATAATACCAGCCACTGCCTGCTCATGCTGCAGCCATCAGACAGGAGATACAGTATCTGCTGCTGCTGTACCACCAGACTGCAGAGCAGCTTCCTCCCTCAGGCTGAGAGACTCCTCCGCACTCCACCATAAATAATAGTTTATTTATATGAATTATTATTATTTAATCATTCATTTATATAATGGTTTATTTCGTGAGCAGCATAAATGGACTGCAACTTGCATTTTGTTATACAAACCTGTGTTATAGGATGATAAATAAATTAAATGAACCTTTTACCTTTGCTGGGGTCATTCACCTTCTTAGATGTCCTACTGCTGTGTCATTCTATGTCCAGCTATTCAGAAGTCAAACTCAAGAACTTTTCAAGTTGGATTTTGGAAAGCAGTATGTCCTCTCTGCATCACATTACCGGTCTGAGCTACCATTGAATGTCTGTTAAATATTTCAGTGTTAAATATTTTTTCTCCAGTACATTATATATGTGAGCTCTGCACATTTTTCTTCTTAAATGTCCCAAGTCCTGCCTGAGGAGCTCCTGCTTCATGTGCACTCACCATCATTCTTAATTATTTTCTCCAGCCGTGCCTCTGACCAGCCACAGTGTGGTGCTGCTTGGGGCAGTTGAGTATGTCCAGCAAGCTCAATGAGTTCTTGCTAAACTAGTGTACATCCAGAGCGTTCTCACATACAAAAAAAATCCACAAAGTACGCAGCTGGAACGCACTACATACTCAATTTGGCATCATACTCAGTAAGAATAAGTATGCTATTATGCAATTTCCGAACACGGCATCTGGAAGAGAATGGCAATGAATTTTAAGATGAACTGCGCCTCACCTGGAAAGTAGATGAGATCGGGCGGCGGTTCCAAAAAGCTGCAGTCACTGTAAGTCGGACAGTTTCCAGCAGACTTCTGCTGCTGGATCACCTGTAGGCTGCCTGTAGTCTGCAGGCCACGTTCGTTGCTGAAGAAATAAAGTGTGTTCTTGATGCGATCAAGAAGCTGAAGTTGAAGCAGAGGACACCCTCCTGATTTTCTGTTCTTTTGTCTGCCATCTACTGTAAAGCACTTTGTAACTGCTTGTTTGATAAGTCACAAAACGTGTCCGTGAATGTTCTCATTCGTCCAGGTCATTGTAATCCAAAGAAAGATTAAATCGAAAGCAACTGGACTTGTTCAAAAGCCTTTTCTGAAGACGTTTTGCCTCTCATCCAAGAAGCTTCATCAGTTCATGCCTGTCAGACTAGTCAGAGCTAGCTCTGACTAGTCTGACAGGCATGAAAAGGCTGTGTGAAAAGGCTTTTGAACAAGTCCAGTTGCTTTCGATTTAATCTTTCTTTGGATTACAAAACATGTGCTTGTTAAAAGATTAAAAATGTCATTCCACAACATGAGACTAACATATCTGGTGTTAAATATCATTAATTACACAGAAAATTAGGAATTTATACAACACCTGGTGTTTGCTGAGCCAATCGGAGCCTGTCAGCTCATCCATCAGGTGGCAGCCAGGAATTTGCAGTCGGTGGAGAGCGACTGCGGCCGCCTCGATCTCGTGAGGTTGCTCACGCGTGCATGACGTCAGAGCAAGTCGGGGTCAAGTCGGACACAGATCTTACCAGCATGCACTGCGCAGCGATCGCCGGTGATCGATTCTGCACAGGCCTGGATCATCTTGAGCAAACCTAATGTGCCTAAAGAGGTGGGACAGAGAGGCGAAATGTGACAACTGCATTTAAGGCACTTTAATGCCTTAAAACATTAGTCAGTTGTGGGGTATTTATTGTAAGCCAGCGCACTGGTGTTTTTTTTTTTTTTTAAGCAAAATATGTAGATATATCTCTATGAATGTCTTATATTATTTTTTAATAATGCAAAGATCAAAATTTGTATGTTAAGAGAAGCCAAATAACTACAGTACTAGTACTGAGAATTACATGGAATATCATTTAAAGCCCATCAGAGGCTTGTGGCATGACTTTTGAAATTTAGCACACAAGCACCTGAAGTTATGTTCATGTATGTATAGTGTTGGATTAACTTTTGTACATGTGCTATTGGAATGTGTTGTTATATCTGTAATATTTTATATTTATCACACTTTTGGATGTGGAATTGTATAAAATGACCTTATATTTATACCTTAATATTTTTTTTTTTAGTCCATGTGCAAACCTGCTTTACGTAATGGAACAGAGAGAGATTAAAAAGTGACAACGTTGCACAGTCTACCTTTATATTCAGATGTGTTTTTTTTGACAGGCAGGCTTTGAGAAATGTCACATCTCGCTGTATGAGGCCACTGAGAGCTGTGATCTGGTTTTATATGTGTGTGGTTGGCAGGAAACAGAGGACAGGAGGTCCCACCGAGGCCCTGATCTTAACGTTTTTATGAGTTTTTAAAAGTAAGTTGGTGCGCTTCCATACCCTTAAAGCGCAGTTCCCTCCTGGCTCGCTGATTCATCTCAGAAACGCAACAAAGGGTCACTCACTGCGGGCTCCAC
Source organism: Lutjanus campechanus (assembly GCA_027495735.1). NCBI lineage: Eukaryota > Metazoa > Chordata > Actinopteri > Lutjaniformes > Lutjanidae > Lutjanus > Lutjanus campechanus. The sequence continues at coordinate 12,258 of JAJHUR010105515.1, forward strand.
CGCAGTGGAGGCAAACAGCTGCAAACCACAGTGTATCACAGTGGGCTTATGGGGATAATTGTAAAATAACAGTATATTCAGTGTAACATAAATCATTTCCAGGATAATTCATCTAATTGCCACATTTTCTCTGTCAAAATGCCACGGCATTCCCAAAAAAACGCTGATGAGGGCAAATCCTGGTTGCGGAATATGAACAACATGATTTCTATTCTCTCGTTTGGCTGCATTTACACAATAACAGAACTTTTGATTTTTATCTTTCAGCAGAACAGACAGTCTCATGCAACTGAAACTTCAACAGTCCGCTATCAGAGGATCAAATTTCCGCAGAGAAAAGCCAGAAAACAGTGTGCCACTGTGTTCCAGGTTCAGGTTGCAAAGGGGGGTTTTTATGGGTTTGTAAGTCAAATAAAAAGCACTGGCAGTAATGAGGTGAAACACACACAAACCAAAATGTGAGAAAAAAAAAAAAA
>JAJHUR010105521.1:8875-29492 GCA_027495735.1 Lutjanus campechanus
AACATTAAATGCTACACAACAAAAACATTTTTTTCCCTCTGTAAGCTGTTGACAGCTAGGTGCTCATTAGCCATATTTACTTTCAAAGCAGCTCCCCGGCTCTGAATTCAAAGACTGCCATTAGCAAGCAGCAGAAATCGTCTACACTTATATTGCTGGGAGAAAAAAAATCCTGATTCATTTTTTTCATTAAAGATATGCCTCAGTCTGCATTACTGTACCTGCAATATGCAGCTTTGTGACTACAGTGAGGACAACACCTTTGTGCTCTGTACACGAAGTTTTTCTTTAATCTTTTTCTACAATGTTTTGCTACCCCTTTCTACAGGGACCTTGAACTGACAGGAATTCTTTATCTCGTCTTTGCACAACGCAGGGCACACAAGCGAACCTGTCTTCAGGTGACTAAGCTCAGGTATCACATAAAAATTAGCTCATGCTTTTCATGTCTTGTGATACAATACAGCCCCTCGGAAATTCAAAGAAACAAAATGAGGGCTTGTTTCTGCATTTGCTGGGGGCAAAGAGAAGAGAAGTAGGGTACATTTTATCCTTGAGAATCAGTTTGAGGGGAAGAGCGGCACAAAGACAAGTTACAGCTTCTGCATCACAATTAGTGACTTTACATGCCCTTCTCAGTCAAAGGAAGAGAGGAAGTGTGTTACTAGCAGGAGAGGCAGAGATAGAGTGAATGAAGGTGTGATAGCACTGAAGCAAAGTCAGTGTGTATCTGTATGTGTGTGTGTGTGTGTGTGTGTGTGTGTGTGTGTGTGTGTGTGTGTGTGTGAACAATACCAATTAAGTAATTACTTTGAGCCTGGATGATCCACAATTATGGGGTGCAAGTTTTCATCACCATTAGTTTGCAGGTAAATAGAGTGTTTTGTCTGCCACTGGTAATTGCAGATGGAGAACTTGTCCCTACCTTCCCTTTGAAAAATTTTGCTATCCTCCAAAGTACAAAAGGCATGGCAGTTAATTGCAATAAATTACAGAGTGTTGGGTTGTAAGTATGTGTATGTGTGTTGGAACACTCTAAAAAGAGGATGTATCATTTTAAGGACCTTTGATATTTTCAGTAAGAGTGCAAGCAACCTTCCTGTGCAAATGGTGACAAAAAAGTACACCTGTTGTTATTCCAAATAGAGACACACAGATGTATTAAAAATGACACATCCTGTCCTGTTCATATGGTGAGGGAGTTGCAGATGACAAATAGGAGGGTTACTTTTCTGTGTCAGCAGCGATGGACAGTAGCAAGAATCTGAACTTATTCATACAAATGGCAAAAGTTGCGTTTCCACTGCGGGATCTATCACTAGGAACTAGGAACCTTTGGAGGAACTGAGACTATTTCCACTACAGGGACCAAGGTGTGTTCCAGGGGAATTATTTTACTCCCAGAAAAGTCTGTGCTCAAAAGGCAGCATTTCCAAAAGTACAGAAACTTTGGGGGTGGTCTGATTAGTTGAATATCAGCCACCATTTTCAAAAATCTGTAGCTGCAAAACAGTTTGCACGGCTGCATCACATACGTTAGCTGTGGTGCTAATCCATATGCGTGACTTGAACAAGTACGCTCCCTCTACCACAAAAATGTCCTCCTTATGTGCTGAATTTTTGGGATTGTTGATTTAACTGAGGTTTATGTTCATGTATGTGTGCAGTAGGGGGGAATCTCACAGCAGATTCTCCCTCTAATAGCAGACTCTTGTCCACTAAATTGTACCGTATAACCATTTTCTATAAACGATATATTCTTTCAAGTGTTTGTAACTGAAATTGGCCAGATAGAGTTCAATCGTCATGGTTACCGTGTGCATTAGCTTTCAGATTGACATGAGCCGCTTGGCTTTGTAGCACACTGTAGCAAGTACATCAATATTGGAAATATATCAATAAATGACATCTTTGCTGGATTACTGTGTTACAAAACGACGTGCAGCTGTGTGGAAGAAAAACTGATGTATTCCCATTAGTGAGTGTAATTCTGTGACTCTTAATGATTTACACCTCCCAAGAGCCGTGTTTAGTTGTTATTCAGAGTAATGTTGTAACTTATCTTGGTGGTACAACAACTTTTATTTTAGTAATGCAGAAATCACAACTTAGTAATAATTAATGTTACAACTAGGCAAAGTTTGAACTTACACACAGTTGGTGCAAAAGGCTGCAGCTGTCTGAATCATTCATAGCTTCAGAATGTTAAAAACCTGTGGCTAAAACATGAATAAAAAAAGACCAAAATGAAATGTGGATCAAATATTTGTCAGCAGCCCAATTAAGCTGATAAAACAAACACTCTGTGGGAGTATATTCACACTTTACATATAACATATTTGAGTGTTATTACTTTACAAAATTAGAGGAGAAACATGTAAGACCCTAGTATTCATAAATGAGTACTGTGGTCCACATAGCGAGTTGGAGCCACAGATGGCTTATTAAATAGATTAATTCCCTATTTAATGTACAATCTATGGTTGAAGCGAGTCGTTCCCTCTGCCCCTTCCACCCCAGACTCAAAGTTCAGACAGGTTGACTGTAGACTGCAGGGACACTGAAGCTACACAAGTGCATTATAATTTGACAATGGCAAGCAGCAACGAGTCCTACACTGGAAATTGATCAGCTGTTTATAACTGCCAGTTGTCTATTGATGTAAAGTTTAGCCTGTTATCCTGAAAACAAAAGTTTACTCCTCTGAAAAAAGTTACAAGCAGACACTAACACATACGGCAAACATTCGACATTAACTTTAACTGCAATAAATGTGAAACGAGGAAAAAAAACACAAATGGAATGGAAATTTCAAAGAACATGGTAGCTGTAGTGTTGTTGTCGGAGAAGCCAGTATTTCAACTTCCTTAATCTCTGACGACATGCTATGGTCGTTTTATGATTAAGTAAAGTAAATATATTGCATATTTCTACTTTTCTACTTTTAGTGTAATAGAAAGCCCTGTTTCTGAAAAAAAGAAATCATTTCAAATGGATTTTATGCCAGTTTATAGTGAGAGAAGAATGTCTTGTCTTGGGTTTTGCACACCTCATTATTGTTCCCAAGTTCTCACACCACATTGTTTTCTTTGCTTATGTTTAAATGCTTGTACAATGTGAGCATAAATAAAGTTATTAAAATATGTATGTTTGTGTGTGTGCAGCTGTACATCATTTTTGGAGACCTGTTTCAGATTTAAAAACGTAATTGGGAGAAGAAGGTCTAATAGGGGACCAGTGTGTGTCTGTGTGTGTGCGTGTCCCACAGCTCCAGACAGATGGAGGCCTTAAATGTTAATCTTGGTAAACTGAGCCTCAGGCTCCAAACAACAAGTGGAAGCAAAGAGTCCAATTTTTTCCATATCAAAAAAGGACATTTAACTTTCTTAGAGGTTTTGAATCATATACACACTTATTGACTTACGGGTTTTGCACTTTTGTTTTGATTTCCATTAATGTTCATTGAATCACCGCGTCTGCGCTCAATTAACAGTTTACATTCCATTACCTTTCATTCTCCACATTTTCCCCACAGAGGCAGAGTGCCATATTGATTTAATTTCATTTGATTGCAGCAGCAGTTCATGGGTTTCATTTTATGGCAACTTTAAAAAACAGCAGGATTGATCAAAGCGATTGCAGGATCCAAAAGAAACGCGGGAACAATCAAAGTGATGGTGTAATGTTTGACGAGCGCGCATCAACTGTAGATTGCCTGCATGTAATTAGTGTGGCTCCTATTGATCTGCTTGCATACCCTGACTTGACAGATCAATTGAAAAAGACGAAAGAGGAGGAGGAGAAGAAGGAATACACTGGAGAAGCTGTTCCATGATAGCAAGATGTACACTGAACTCGACTTATCGCCTCGCGGTTTATGCCTCCGCCAACCGATCAAGTCATGATTGCCCAGATGTCCGGACTCATATATGTTGTGAATACTTTGAAGGAATTTAATAAAAGGCGTTAAGTGTATATATTCTTTAATCTCTATACTGACACGTATGATTCCAGTGAATAATTTCCAGAGAAACAACTTCACTTATAGACTATTTTTACTGAAGAGTAGAGACGACGAGCTCAACATTATGATGTCTCAGTGAAATTGACCTTTGATCTTTTGGACATAAAATGTCTTCACTTCATCATTTTATCCTATTCAGACATTTATGTGACACTATGTCTTGAGTTATGACAAAAAATGTGTTTTGTAAGATCGCAGTGAGCTTAAACTTTTGACCACCAGATTCCAGTCAGTTCATCCTTGAGTCCAAATGGACGTTTGTTCCAAATTTGAAGAATTTCCCTCCACACGTTCCTGAGATATCAGAGAATGGAACAGACATTAGGTCACAGGGGCCTTGACCCTTGACGTCTGACTACCAAAATCTAATCAATTCATCCTTGGTTCAAAGTGGACATTTCCAAGTCTGAAGAACTTCTGTCAAAGCATTTTGTGAGATACTGCATTCTCGAGAATGTGACACACATGAGATCACAGTGACCTTGAACTTTCATCCCTGAATCCAAACAGATGTTTGTATCAAATGTGAAGAATTTCCCTCCAGGTGTTCCTGAAATAACACGCTCAGAAGAACCTTGACCCTTTGCTACTGAAATTTAATCAGTTCATCCTTAAGTCCAAGTGGACGTTTGCACCAACCACATGAGGTCACAGGGACCTTGATCCTTGACTTCTGACCACCAAAATCTTTGTCCCAAGTTTGAAGGACACAGTGACCTTGACTTTTGACAACTGACCACCAAATTTTAATAATTTCACCGTTGAGTCCAAATGGATGTTTTTTTTTACCAAACTTTAAGAACTTCCCACCAGATGTTCCTGAAATATCGCGTTCACTAAAATAGAACAGTCAAGACAAGGGTCGAGGTCCCTGTGAGTCAAAGTGGACATTTGTGCCAGGTCCAAACAAATTCCCCCATGGAGGGGAATGCCTCTATGCCTCCAGAGGCATTCCTTTAAGGGAATGGGAATGTGTGTTTTTTTTCCTTGAGGGAATAGCTTTTTATGCCACATAAAAAGTTATCCTACAGAGGCTGGAGATGGGCAATCAAGCCTCTGGATGGAAGAGAAGGTTTCAAAGTAGCTGGCTACAGTATCAAAACAAGGGCAGACGTCACACCTTCCCATTGCATCCTTGACAGGTGCGGTGATTTGTGTTTTGTGATTCTCAACCGTGCATGCCTTTCAGCTAGAGCTTCGTTCCCATTTTCCCTTCAGCCAGACTGTCTCTCACGAGGGCACTGGACGATAACACAAAGCAATCCATTACAGAGGCATAAGGTCTACCAGCTCGAAGTATTAATTCAAAAGTAGCCAGAGAAAATGATAATAATTCCAAGGGAATGGCAGGGGAGCTGCTGCTGGATCTAAAAATAGATCGAAGTGGTGTAGTCCACGTGCCAAAGCTTTCTTTACTTCACCACTCCTCCACAGTCAGGCCGGAGGTAACTTTGCATTTATTTATTTACAAAAACAGCCTCTCCTCCTACACATTTATCTCTTCATATCTATCATTTCTTTCTGCCTTGACTTTCTTTCCCTTTTTCAGGTTCCAACTCTTCTTCACCAGAAGACATTTGAAAAAATCTTATTATCTGTCCAAATCAATACTCTAAGCTGAGACTCAATCAATCACAGAGGGTACACTGTATAGTAAATTTTGTGGGAAAAGTCAGAATTTTCCCCACAGCAAAGAATCTCTTTCATCTAAGACAGCTGAGGATCGGCTGTTGTGCCTCGCAGGAAGGAAATAATGGTCACAAACTGTACCCTCTTGAAATATCAAGGCAAGAAGTTGGAGAGAAATTAATTTTCCCAAACAATAATTGTCTGCTAAGATGAACTAGGCTGGTTATATTCTCTTTTTAATAAACAAATGCAGGGAAGGTTGAAATGTTAATGTGATTTCTGAATCACTGCGGGTTCCAGATACAGATGCAATAATCTGTTAAAAAAAAAAAAAAACTGTGCGAAGGACCAGATGAAAATAGGAAAAGCAAATGTATATTCCTGGCAAGTTTTCAGACAAACGCCTGGCAAGCACAAACATGGGCTCGGCAAGCACAACATCATTTATTACCAAACAGACCAACTGAGATAGTTGACAGAAAAATCATTGCGCTACACAAACATAACTGGTTTAGAATGTGTTTTCAAGCTTCAATTCCTTGAGGGTGTAGTGTGAAACAAACATGAAATTATATTATTCATTGCAAACACAACTGTCAGGGTATGCTCGCTAATTCGGAGCAGAACTGAGATGGATTTAGCTTTGCAGCATGTGTTATTCTGTTTTTTATTTTCTTGATATATGCTGGGGTTTTTTTCTCCCAATGGCAGCTCAGTGCCGCAGTGCAAAGGCAGTGTTAACCCTTAAATCGGAAGCACATGTTTTGGAAAATTAATTAATTACTATTTTCTCATGTATCTAGGCTAAAATAACAGAATTTCACGATTTTTTCCAAAATATGACCTTTATTTTCCAATTTACACTCTGTATCTCCTGAGGTACACTGCCCATTTAGGGTATAACTTTAACATTTTCCTCTTTTTGAAAAAAAAAAAAAAATCATGTGCCAACTTTTAAAATATTTTATAAACAAATAATTAAAGTAAAAAAAACAAAAAAACAGCGAGATTTACTCACATATGTTTTGGACACTGGAAACAAATCTAATCTTTGAACAAATGATCTTTTAACATTTATAAACGAAACATCACAGTCTTGTTTTTATACTAACATCTCCCCTGTGGTTCTCCTACACTAGCAATATCATATTGGTAGGATGCTGTGGAAACAGGGAAAAGTTGCAAGAATTTTGACCAGTGACCATGCAAAATGTGTGTACCCTGGCGCATTAATCAAAAACACACATTTAAGAGTAAAATAAGGAGTAATCAGTATTTCACATCTTTATATTATTGATTATCTGAAGAGTAGAGGCCTCAAAACATAAGTAAATAAGTGTTTATACCTGTTTTATCCTCTTATCATGGGCAGTGTATCCTCCAGGATACCGACATTCAGTGGCTGATTATCAAAGTTGTGAAAATGTAATTCAGTATTTTTCAAATAGAGCATATAATTTAATAATAGAAACTTAGAAAATAAATTAAATAAATGAAACAAAATTCAAAAATATTTGAATCATAATCAAAAACATATCTCCAAAATATAATAAACATGAAAATATGATATGACATCATGACTCCTGTTTTTGTATACATTTGCTGCCATACTGGAATTTTAGGTCAAATAATGTGTATATCTTTTGAATGTTGTCATTAAGTCACATGCACTTGACTCATCTCCCCCTTCAGTGTTTTTCATGATATAAAGTTCATCCACTTAATGCCCCTCCCTCCCACAGCCTCTGAAATGATGGTATCCCCCAGGATATAAAACCATTTACCTGAAAATCTGTGGTGTTAATGGATCTGGTTCACTATTTCAAACTCCATGTAAACTGAGGTGGTGCCACACCTGCTGCTGTAAATAAATAAAAAAAAAGACTATAAAGACCAAATGTGCTCCACACTGCCATGGGGAGTGAGCGAGAGAGAGAGGAAGGTACACATTGATTGCAAAAGAGAGAAAATGTAACCACTGCCATCCATCAACGCTGCAAGCCTGTCATCTGTGGAGTTTACTTGAGAAGCAGTGAAAACAGGAGCTATGCTTGCTCTTTCTCTCTGCGGGGTTCCCTTCCACTCCTCTGACTGAGCTTCTGATGGAGAGTGAAAAAAAAAACCCCCAAAAAACTGAGAAGCGATTCGTGAAAACCAGAGAACTCATTGAAACGACTGCCCCTGACAGGTTCTTAGTCATCCTGCCCAGCCCTCAGAGGCTCATTCACATCCTCAAAAACTGCAGAATAAGACAGACAATGAATCGAAGGCGTTAAGATTTGGCGCCGTCAAATGGAACACAACAAGAGAGCACAAGCTGTGCAAACACTTCTATGGCATGCCTAAATTGGCAATAAGAAAGGTTTTTACTGCCCTGTGGCACAAAATGACTCTAATTCATCTAAGAAGGGCCGAAAAGAGGCTGACCAACGCCAATGACTCAAACATTATTGTACCAAGAGCCAGCATTTCTGGCTTGAAAAACTGTGGAACTGAATAGTACTTTCAACAAGCATTGGAATGATGCGCCCACAGGTTAAACAGAGATGAGAGGAGGGTGAGCGCTCAGAGGGACAACTCTAACACGGCCTTTACATTTTCTCAGTCAAACCATGCTGCGCTCATTTGCATTTACATTACGAGGCACCTTCGAGCTGTGCTGAGTCGCGCCAATCTCAGAGTGAGGCCAAAGCACTGCCAACCCACCTCAAAGTGGGTTGCGGTGACGTCTCACCGACTGCGACCAACCCATGACGACCAGGAGAGCAAAGAGAAAGGTTTTTGTTTTTTTTTTAAAGTTCAGCTCTCAGTACTTCTGTAACATTAACTGATTCCCTGCGGTCTGAAGTTTAGTTTCTGTCCTTCATCACTGATTGTTTGTCTCATGTTCGCTTTCAGCCATGTAGGTGTTAACTTACTGCTAATGAAAAACCAACATTACCTGGGTTTGCTGCTTCATAATAAAAGCTTTTAAATAACAGGGGACTTTCATTGGGAAGATTTCTAGGAAATTAAGTGTGTTAATCCATTTTATAGGCTTTTGACTCAAGAAAAGCATGTATCACTTAAAAGACACACCTTCAGACAGGTAGCCATGTTGTAATGCAAATTCCTTCCTTCTGTGTTAGAGTTAAGTCAAGCCAGCACATGTGTATGGGCCCTGTTAACACCTGGCATTAACATGCATCATGTGACCAGTTCACATGTGGAGAGCTCTAATTTAGTGCACACAAAACATGCTGCAAATTCCGTGTTCAGGTTTTCTTACCTGCCAAGATGAGCAGAAGATATTTGTGAGCACACTGTGTGTTGCTGTGAAGAGCAGGCAGGAGAGATGCCCTGTGGTGCGCTGGGATTTTTATAACTGAACAATGAGCAAGACACGCACTTATACATTCTCTGAGTCTTTGTCATCTGTGATGTGAAAACATAAGATTTACACACAGTCAGAGAAAGTAAAAGTGTGTATCATTCTGCTTACAGTTGAGTTATAAAATCCCAGTGCACCATGGAGCATCTCTCAGCTGCACATGTAAAACTTGACTGTCATGTTGGCTGATTTAAGAGTTAAAAGTGCTGCTGAACTGAAAAAAAAAGGAACTAGTAGTTGAATCTTCATACTGAACGGCCAAATGGACAATACTGGGCATTAAACTTACAAAACAGTCCTAGTGTTTATTTGCATATAGAGTAAGGAAGTTAAGATCATTCAGTCAATCCGTCACTTGAGACCCATGTGGAGCTGTATTCTGATGCCAGGTGTGAAGTGATGTACTAGAGTTCTCCAAATTGTGACCACATCACCCAAAACGCATGTTAATGACGGGTGTAAACAGCCTCGAAGTCACCCTACCTGTCTGATGCCTAGTCTATAGGCAACGATCCGGTCCACAGCGTTGGGGTTCATCTGGGTCCACTGGAGCTTGAAGCCGTAAACTCTGGGCCTGTTCTGCCACAGAGGGCTGTAGGTATCATAGTAAAACTCTGGGGGGTACGCCTTGCCTGGAGAGAAAGCAGAGAATAATACTTTAATGCTCATTTACAATAAAAAACTCAAACCTTAGAAGGACAGGGCAATTCAAACAATTTAGTATTGTGCTTCCTTAAAGCTGCGGCACTCGTGACAGAAATATATATATAACAAGATGATGTCAGCAGGGTTTCTTTTTTCAAACTTCAGAGCGATAGAAGTATCGATGCTGACAGAGCCCCGCAGGTGGCTTCATACATAACATTATCCAGCTTTATCCAGTACGACTGGAATATTTATTTAAAGCTTAATGGGATTTTTTGGTGATGTTTGCCATAAAACCTGGTAGATGCTAATTTTACTTTTATATAATGTAGGCCATGGTGGTTTTTTATATTATGCAGATTTTTCTTACTGAATTCATTGTCCCATAAGGTACCCCACCGTAGGCAAGGATAAATTACTCAAACGCTGTTTACATTAAAGCAGTGTTTTAATTTGTTCATGCTTGTATATTAAAGGAGGGAAAAGCTGTTTTTTGGGAGTTAACTATTCAAAGTAATATTTTTTTATATAACATTTATTTATATTGTAGTATTTACTTATTGAAGCTTGACCCCAGACTTATTATTATTACGATTTTAGTGCTAAGCTCTGAATATCCAATGACCCCAGATGCTCCTGCATGAAAGATATCTATTTATTATTGCTTAAAACTTTTTATAGTTAAGAAGCACATTATGAGCAACCATTTCTTAATATACATTGTGAATGAATGACCAACATTTCAGGACTGCTTTAATCACAGCAATTGTACCTGTAATGTTGCCATTACTGTACATTAACCTGAGACTTGACTTTCTTATAAACAGCAACAGTTGCATGTGTTCAGCAATATTAAAGGTGGGTAGGCAGTTTATTTTGGGCGTCACTGTGCAAAAGTTCCATGATAACCTTTAAGCATAATATAATTCAAGTGGTCTGAGAGAAAACCAGACTTCTGCTCCTTCTCTCGGCTCAATTTTGAGGCTTTAGAAAATCTAGCCAGTGATGGGAGATGCTGGCCAATCACGGCTCAGACAGATAGTTGATTGTAGAAGTCTCATTCCCAAAATGCAGGTATTGTAGTCGACCTGGGAGTGAGACTCAACAATCAACCATCATCAAGCCACAAATCACGTCTGTAATTTGACTACCTGGGAATAACACTCAGCCATTTTTCTCTAGAATCACTTATTGCACCTTTAACACTTTCACTTTAGAGCTGGATTATCTTGAGCACATTCAGACAAACATGGTCAGACATAACATACACAGTACGCTAAGCCATGCCAATGACTGGAATCTTTTTTTAAGTGGAGGATTAAAATAATACTCAAAACAAAAACAAGACTGTGCTGCTGTGTAGACTTACAGCCCCATGACAGGTACTCACAGCACCTATGGCACTCCTCCTTGTTTGCTTTTCCTTGATAAAAACACTGACTCTTTTGTAGAGTGAATCATATGACAGATTTGGAAAGAAAATGCTTCTAAAATCACTTGCATGATTGCAGAGTATGTCAGAGTGAATGCAAATGGTAAACAAATATGCATACGGCAAAAAGTACTTGTTTTTCTTTTGAAAGGTCAGTGCAATTAGGGCTGTTTTATTACTTACTGAAATAGATGTGAATTACAGCTATAATTTTTGAAAGCTGCCAGGTTATAATTGTCATTATTATTTTGTGAGCTCAGTTATTTGCATTCTATGTGCCCTGCTGGTGCAGTTTATTTTTCACAAATGGCGCAGGCAGTGAGTGAAAATGTAAATGTTTGATTTGTAAACATAGTGAAACTTGTTTAAAGCCAAAAAAAAAAAAGGGTGCTGCATTAGCATGACAAAGATGAACACTGTCTTTCATCTTCGCTATATTCTGTTTGTTCTATTTTTATCTACTCCATATGATATTCCTTGTTGCTCCTTTGACCGAATTTTTCCTCAAGGATCATTAAAGTTTAATCTTATGTTGTGTGACATGGACTGCTTTCATGGCATTGTATCAAGCATGTACCAGATTGTAGCGTGCCTCATGAATGTAACCACAGCGTCCATCCCATGCAATGAAAGATCCACCCCGAGTGCACTCAAAAAAAATGTATTTCATACAACTGGATCTTTCTTGCATTTACAAACTCTTAGAAATAAGATACTAACTAGAAGCATAAAGAGCTCTAGCTGTTCTTGTCCCCACAGGAGAGCTTTTTTGGGTTCCTGTTAGAACCTTTTTGAAAGAGTCCACTGTTTCTTAAAGTTATACCTGGAAACCAACATAAACTATTATACCTAGAACCATCTGTGAAAGGTATCACCCAGAACCCCCTCCAGAGAAATCTTCAACGGTGTAATAGTTCCACCCAGAACCCTCTCTAGGGGTTCTATTCAGAACCTTTCCACCTTCTAAGAGCACAAACACAAACCCACCCTGAGGATTTAACCGAGAACCTTTTTATATTCCAAGGTTTTTATCCAGATCACACTGACAGGCTTTTTCCACCAACATGAAACAGGACCCGTTCTGGTTCAAGCACCAAATTTTGAACCATTCAGAGGATTTCCACTGAAAATAAACTGAAAAGTTGGTTCCCTGCTAGAGCCAAAAAAAACAACAGGTTTTCCTCAGGAGCCAAAGTGGGCATGTCATATTCTACAGGTCTTTGTGCATTGTGCAGTGGCCTCTGTTGATGACCTTGATGATTTTACAATGGTTCAATTAAAATCTGGTGGAAATGCTGACTGGTTCAGCAGATAGCACTAAGGTTCCAAGGATCTTGAACAGAACCGGTTTAAGAACCAGAGCTTATTTTCTTCTAAAAAGGGTTATTTGGATGAAAGGGTTCTTAACGGAACCCTTAGTCTTACAACGAACCTTTGACAAGCCCTTTCTTCAAAAAACGTTTTTTCAAAAGCAAATGGTTCTGGGTAAAACCTAAGTCCTTCAGGAGGACTGCTTTGGGATCCCTTATTTCTAAAAGTGTAGTGTTTGCTTTGTTGGAATGTGTGAGGATTTATTTTTCTACTGCGATTGTGCCATGAACTGAATGAATCTTTCAAGTTTTCAGCTTTCCAGTCACAGTCTGCAAGCTGATTTCTGACAGCTGAAGTAGGAGCTGGCAGAACATTGTATTTTAATCAAGATCTAGAAACAAGCTTACAGGATGACCTTCCAGGCAAAGAATAGTAATTCAACCTCCCGGCCTGCTGCTATTTGGGCTTGTTTATTGAAGGATGACAATACCCAAGGCAGATGATTTTTAATAGCCATGGAAAAGACAGTGAAGCAGCATTGTTAGCTCAAACAAAAGCAGCACTGGGATTAGATGGACCCGTGCGGACATGCAGCAAGTAGTTGATGTATGTCAGGAAATTGGATAAAACTGTCAACTTAGTTTATGTTACTGATTAATTATAATGGTGTTATTTCCCAAATCATTTTAGTGGTCTCCCTCTGGGTGCCTTGGAGTGAAGATATCCTTGACCCATTTTGTTTTCTCTGATCTGACTCTCATATGACACTCAGGGGAGGAAATAAACTGTGACTTTTAGTTTGTGGAGGTCATAAGTTTAAAGGGTTATATGTCTGGCTTCAGTTCCCTGCTTGCAGTAACACAGCAGACTAGTGGGTCTAAAAGTGCATCTTTGGTATTTTTCAACCTGAACCCTCTTTTTCCATGTATCTTTTGTCTACGGCTACATTCACACTGCAATCCTTAGTGCTCAATTCTGATTTATTGGTCTGATTTGATTTTTTTCTTTGTTTTGTTGTTCACATGATCTTTTAAATATGGGCAGCATCAGATTCCAGTGTGAACACTCCTTTTGCACCTGGTATTAAAACACAATCTGTATCTTGATTTGATATCCAGATAAAAGAAAAACAAAGATTAATGCAAGGTGTAAATGCTTCGTAATTGGAATGTGATCAGATCTGCCTGACCACATCTGGGGGTAGTCTGGCTTGCATTGTGTTTGGATCTTAGGTAGGTCTAAATGCAATTCATACAACAATCTAGATAGTATATCCAGATACAGATCCCATTTTATCACTAGGTGTAAAGGGGGTGAAAGACTACACATGTAGCATGCTGTCGCATGGAAGTAAAGATGGAGGTAATTGAAGTCAGTATTTACTGTTTAATTTAGAAGCTGACGTGCAGTGGAATCCAGCAAATTCGTGAGCAGATGATACAGATGAGGAAAAAAAGAGCCAAATTTTGAATTATTGATAGTGAGGTGAATGCCTTTCAAGAGGTCAGTGGGCTATTTTAACAACATCTCTTGCTGCAAAACATGTCAGGTAAGTGAGTATGTTACTCAGTTGCTGTGTTAGATGGGAAAGTTAACTGTTTTTGGTAATGGAGTCTGGTTGTTCTGAACAGAGCAATACATCGGCAGTCTTTTGATCTTCAATCAGTCTCTGTAGTGATCCTTTCCATAATGTTGTCAGGCATTAATAATAATAATCTTATCCTGGCAAAACAAGCACTTTTATAAGATCTACTTTACTGGTTCACAGTTGCCCAGAAGGAGGGATATTGAAAAAACATGTTTTCTTAAGACATGATTTGAATAATAAGAAACAAGGATAGGCCTTGTTGAACCAGCATTTAAAACTCTGAAATTTTAAAGGGAAATCAACTCATTTGAATGGAACAGCTGCAATTAATGGATTTGCTTGTGGCGGCGAAGTAAATCCGAGCATATTTTTCAGCTTTAGTGAACTCTTAACATGACGATTCTTGCCGTTGACCCACAGCAAACCATCTTGCCAGAGAGCTGTAGAGTACAAAATAAAGGAAGCATATCTTGTGGCAGCATCTACTTTTATTTAACCTCCTCTGTCAGAGTATAAACTTCTCCACAAAAAAAGGCATGGCTTCCAGACAGTTATGAAACGGGAATCAATGGTAGAAATGTGTCTTTTGAATAAACTCAGCCAACGTATTGTGCTGTCAGTGACTAAGTCAACTGAGTCAGCAAGCTATTCATCAAGCTTGCAAAATCAGAGAGGTTGCTAAGTCACTTTCTGGTGTGACCGGGCCTTAAATCTTCTTTAGGAGAATTGAACATTAATATAGTGGCAAACAGTAATGGTGTTTTGAGTTGAGAAGGAAGTTACGTTACCTCTGTGTGTGTGTTGTAATCCGTGCTTCTCTGTTCTTTGTTATGGTAGCTGGGCTGGCTGTGTTAGCACATCTGAGCTACGAACTACGAGCTGCTAAAGGGCTCAAACTTGACTTGGAGCTAGCTATTTTTCTCCTTTATGCACAGGTAACTTAATTGGTACATGTTACTTGCTGGTGTTTGTTAGTGACCGGCTAGAGTCGGCATTATAACTAACAAACGGTCACCAGTTGTGTGAATTTGTTCTGCAAATGTTGCAATCACTAGATGCTGCTGAGTGTCATATGGTGCCTTTCATGCTGGTGGCTATATTTTTCCTATTGTTAGTAAATCCCATTAAAGGCCAAACCAACAATGAACTGAGCCTAATAGAGCTTTGAGGGCGTAACCAAAGCCTGACAGCTTAGTCCTCTGCGCTGCAAACCTCAGTTGTTGTCCAAAGCTAATAATCAATGAGACACTGTTTCTTCATTACAATATTTCCCAACAAATGCTCAATTTACTCCATTTGCAAAAAATTGCAGTGCCCAGCTGTTTGAGAAAATTAAAGTATAGCAATCCATGTTCTCAATATGAATGAACAAATTTGAGGCTGAGTGCCACAGACATGGGAGCAAAGTTATATAAGTACTGAGATGTGGACATGTATTTTTTGTTGACAATAAGACAAATATAGAAAAAAGCCAGCTTCAAAAGATGTTAGAAGAAGAAAATTAGTACTAGAGAAATCTGACTGAGTGCTTGCTCGGCTGTATAATTATACAACATTAGCTGTAAAGTGAAGTGAGATGCCAAAAGTAGGCATTGTCTAGAGATGAAATCTATACTTCCACAAGAAAAACAATATGGGCCAAACACTGCTGAACAGGAGAAAACATAATCTATAGCTGGCAAATTTCATAATTTCTTTAATTGCATTGTAGAAGTTAAGTTGTAAACACACACACTTCAGATATAATCATTCATTTTTAGTGAGGCGCCTTTGTAGGGAGGAAAAAAACACAATTAGAGGTTTCTTTCAGCCTCTGACTGGTTTGATCAATTCTCATAATCGTCCATGAAAATAAGTCAAATCAACACTGAGGGCATTTTGTTCTGCATTTTAGACAATAAATCAGGTTAATGATGCTTTGGCCAGCCCACTGCAGATCACTTGGCCTTTACAGGGATAAAGCTATTTAAAATACAATATTCTAATCTGAGGCAGAGGAAAACTCATTCATCAGCCAGATAAAATCATTCAGAGAGAAGAAAACAAGCGAAAGCAAGAAAAATACAGTTAATAATTAAACGATGTAATTCATTTTTAAATGTTTTGTCTTTTTATGCTGGGGCAAGAAAAACATCTCACAAGGTTAAGATGCTAAAGGCATCGGCAGCCTACTGCAAGATGAACCTTTCTATTTTATAACTGAAGATGCTATCATGAAAAACTGCCTCTATGGCACGCTGAAATGCTAATGCAACTAAAAAAAAACATATTTTTCAACAAACAAATGCAAGGACACATACTGTCTGCACCTCACTTGGCAGTGTTTCTCTGTATAGAGCCAGCTGTGTTTACAGCAAACTGTACAGTAAATGTTACATAAGCCAGCCTGGCAGATACTGTCAGTTCTGTTCATGCAGTTTATACTGTACAGTGAAGCTGGTACGGAAATAAAGAGGCTGTAATTTGCAGCAGAGCAAACGCAGGAACGGTTAATTAAACTGACTCATATCATTATATGTTTTCACAAGTTATCATTAAAGATTCCCACACAGACTCACATGAACACTTGACAGAGATTGTATTTATACAAATGCACATTGTGCTGTTAGACGTCATAAAACCACAACATCTATTTGACTTAGAGTAGGAGTTTTAGACTCATCTATTACATCAACTGACCCTTCGTAAGTCCTGCCCTGGAACCTCAGTTAACTGTCCTTTCCTGCTTCCCGTACTTAGATATGTTATGTGCTAGGCTCATCTATGTTGAAACAAAAATCACATTTTGAAGGTTAAAAAATATTGTGGGACCTGTAAAAGTGACCTTAAGTTAGTTAATGTTAGCAGCAACGGCCGTGGACATAATATAATGTTAATGCTAAAAGACTGAAGCTAAAGCTAGCCAACATCTCAGCAAAATCAGACACTGTAACACAACGTATACTATAGACAACAGAAATACACTCATAATGGTTGGAAAGGTAAACGCATGGATAAGAATAAGTGCAGTGGATCTTGAGACGGTCACCCAGCCAGACAGAGAGCATGGATAAGAGCTAAGCTAACCTGGCTTAGAGAGATGCATTGTTGCCTCACTTTGATTAACACTAGCTGACATCCTTCTCCTCAAACCCTCCACGTTACAAATCCTGATTTAACCCCTGGTAGGAATAAGTCATGAGTTTGGCAAATCCAGTGGTATCTAACACAAGTTTGGCTGGAGGTAATGTTGGAGCTAACTGCAGTTAGTAAGCCAGCTAGCTGGACATGCTAATGCTTGCACCTTACATTGGAGTTGTGCTCTTTTGTTTAACATTTTTGAAAGGCTACAAAAAAGTCCAAACTCATGAAACACTGAATATCACTTCTCTTAAACCCCAATGCACAGCACTTCAAAACGTACCAAAAGTACAAAGCATGACAGGCCTGCAGTGTCCTAGTTACGGTTGCTGATCTATCATTGGATAGTTACTAAAAGGTTAATTTTGTGTCTTACTTTGAGAAAGAAAAAAAATAAATTTCTGAAAGCATATTCGTCACAGTCTAACCGGTGAATTGTCTCCTATTCAAATATGCAATGTCATGTAATGAAGAGAAATGGTGGTCACAACTAATAATATGTCATGTGTGGTGAAGCACATTACCTAACCCACTTACACTGCTTGAAACAGCTAACCCTGGGTGGGAGACATCAAACATATAGTACAGAAGGCTTAATTGATTTTTAAAAAATCCTGTTTATAACAGCAGAACCAATGCAATGACTCAAAACAGCTCAGTAAAACCCTTCAGGCAGGAAGTTGACCTTGTTTGCAGACTTCCTTCTCATTTTTTTAAGGGTTTACGAACATGTTTTCTTCTTCAGGAGAACACTTTGCCCTGCCATATGGTAAGTGTTTCTATATGGTGCTGGGTTGGTGTATGGTGTAGGCTTTTGTGGCAGAAGTGACACTTACATATGGACGCACAGCTGGCTGAGACAAACCTGACAACACCGCACGAACAGCTAACTGACAACAGGGAAAAGACATTAGAGACATAAGAAGACTTGGTGGTAATTGCCTGATCGTGTCCTTCTGGGATGGAAAATGAAATCTCTCTGTGGCTCTTTTTCTTCAAGGGAAATGGCATTGAACTTGTAACCTGTGATATTCAACCATTTCTCCCACAACTTCCTCCCTCATTACCTAATCCACTTGAAAAATCAAACAAAATGATTTCTAATAGTTGATTATATTGAATGGGATTTAATTTTGTTTGCCCTGACCAACTGTGACGTCTGGTTTTATTCTTCTTGGTCAGTGTGAATGAGAGCCTCTTATAGAGTTATTAAATCTGTGATGTTTTATTTATACACTCTTACAAATAAAGGTGCATACTAGAACCATAAAGGGTTATTTGGGTTGCCCCCATGGAAAAACCCTTTTTGGTTCCTGTTAGAAAGGTTCCACTTAGAAACCTTTCATGGAGTGCTACCTAGAGGCCAACATAAAGGGTTATACCTAGAACCATCTGTGAACGGTACCACCCAGAACTCCATGGGGGCTTCTACACAGAGCCCTTCTATTGTGTAATGGTTCCACCCAGAACCCTCTTTGGTTCTGTCCAGAACCTTTCCATCTTCCAAGAGTGCCAACAAAAAACCCACCCAGGAGATTCTACCGAGAACCTTTTAATATTTCAAGAGTTTTATCTAGAACACACTCAGGGGGTTCCATGGAGAACCTTTTTATACATCAAATGTTTTATCTAGAACGCAATGAGGAGGTTCTTCCAAAAACCTTTTTTATATTAAAAGTGTTTTATCTAGGACACAGAAAGAGGGTTCTACAGAGAACCTTTTATATATTCCAAGGGTTTTATCTAGAACCCATCCAGGGGGTTCTACCAAGGACCCTTGTATATTATAGCATAAAAAACTCTTGATGAAAAAGTTATTCAAGGATTTCAACAATCCTTGAAAGACTCTTCAGGAAGAACGCATCTGGAACCCTTATTTCTAAACATGTATTAAAGAAGTGGAACCACAAAAAATGGATCAGAAAACAAAAAATGAAAGAGCAGAATGGATTTTGTCTGTCCTTCAAGCCTGACAAACCTTCAGTCTGATAGCAGATAACATTATTCGTATGCTGCCTTTTTAGTCTGAACGTGTAACGTCTGTCATTACTACCTACAGGATCCATCAATGTCAGCACGTCTCTTTGAGCTGCGGAAAATATTCAACGTCATTCACCATCTACTGTGAGGGTGAAGTTCAGCTCAGGTGACTGGGCACAGAATAACTGCGTTACTAAAAACCATGTCTGGAACTCAAAGCGAAGGCAACAACACAGATAAGGTTTATAAACCCCTGAGATAGACGAATGTGCAGGTTTGAAGGTAAAATCAATTTAGTTCTTTTCTTTTACTTGAAGATATGAAAAATGATAAAGACAAAAATAACACGCGCACAAAACCCCCATCAGATTGTACAACTGTAGCTCAAAAAGGCCCTGGAGGCCTATTTAAAACACACCTCAAAGAGCCAAACAAACATACAAAAAATGAATCAAGATGACAAAAACATTACTCGAAACAGATGATGGATAAAATAATAATATATCAAAATAGACTGAGTGCAGATAAGTTAAAACAGATATAAGATAGTGGGAGTGGGAGAGTGTGTGTGTGTGTGTGTGTGTGTGTGTGTGTGTGTGTGTGTGTGTGTGACACTAAAATAAACACATTTTCCTCCTAAAACATATGCAGATATCTCATTGTAGCCAACTTCGGGCACCGTGTTCCACAATGTAATTGCTGCATCATTAGGAACAATGGCTACAATAAAAAAAGGGAAACTGGGACCATACAAGCACATCATTATGTTGAATCTGAATTCATTTTTGTGAGCAAAAAAAACCTCACAAAATGCAGACAATGAATATCTGAACATTGTCCCAGAGAATTTTCTTGTTCTAATTCATGACAGACTGCCAACAAGAGGAATTAAACATGGGAGGAATGAGGAACATTGTTTGCCCTTTCTTTGTGAATTTCAGAATTCCAGCAAAACTACAGTCTGCATTGTCTTGAGATAAGTCATTGAAGAGAAAGACGGAGATGTGTGGACTACATCTGCAGAATTAGTGGTTTTATTATGAATTTTAGTTTCGCAGTGATTAGACAAATTAAATGCCTTAAAGGGGCACTCAACTGATTTTACACATTAAGTTTCAGTTTACTCTTCATCATCTCTACAGTGAAATTGGTATTATAATGTCTTATGTGGGTCTGGAGGGGGGTTTAAAAGCAAGCCTGATGATGTTATTGGGGTTTTGGCTTAGGGTTGAAAATGTTAATAGAAAGCCTGTTTGAGGCTTTAAAGACATGGGCATTTAGGAGATTGAGGGGTCTAGTTAAAGATGCAAGTTGCAATATGGGATATGTAGCAGGTTTTCGACATTAACCATGGCCCAATGGCCCATGGCCACAAAAAGTGACTGTGCGGCTCCCAAATATTCCATATTTCATGTCCAAGTTTTATCCCCAACCTTCACCAACACATGTTCCACAAACATCCTCATTCCTTCACGCCTTTTAGTTTAACATTCTATGAAAACAGTGAACAGTGCTCAT
>JAJHUR010105524.1:0-24190 GCA_027495735.1 Lutjanus campechanus
AGGCTACTGTTCTATGTATGTACATACATTAGATCATTATACACTGCACAGTATAATACACAACTACGCTCTGGCTCAATGTCCCGCCTACAGCACATCTGATTGGTTAGAAGTTACGGGTAACCAATCAGCACAGACACACTGTGTCACAGACAGGGTGAGTCAGAGCTGCACTGCACCGGTAAACAGAGATGAGCTGTGTAGTTGAGACAGCTGATATCTCCAAAGTTTGAATAATTATCACAGTGTTACGATCTTTTTCTTTGACGACAGCATAGTTACATCAGTGAAAAAAGTCACATCGCCTTGATTTCACTCAAGACGATGTGACGGCTTGTTCTCAGAGATGCGCTGAACGCAGCAGCGTGTGTTAAATCACCGCACCTCGGCATTGAGATCTCGGGTATTATAACTTGAATACAAAAGTAACAGTGATAGTAAAACTATTTTGCTTACACGTAGACCGCGGATCACATGCGTGCCGAACCGTGGAAGGCGAACCGTATGACAGATTCACTGCGATCCGTTGCACCACTACTGTTGTCACGTTACAGAAAACACATGAAATATGTGTGCTAAGGGCAGCTAATGAATCAAGTCAACATCGCTAATGTTAACGTTTACAGCTATATGAGTAAGTACTAAGTTAGCTCTCTGTTTACGCTAACATTAGCAGCTAACTAGCCAGTTAGCTTACCGAGACGACAGCCCCTCTTCATCGTTGTCACAAGACACAACGCAGATATTGCATTGCACGCTCTTCTCCTTTGTTTTCTTAAAATGCTCCCACACTTTTGAGCTCCGTTGCCGCCGGGTAGCAATGATACCAGAGCCCGTCTGGTATAACTTCCAGTGACATCACGGCTAACCCCTATTACCACAACTGTGCATGTGTGTTAAGGACAGAAAGGCAGACACGGCACTGGAAGGTGCCGCAGCAGTTTTGAGAGAAAAACAAAGAAAAAACACGACGCGTCGACTATTAAATTAGTTGTCGACAATTTTAATAGTCGACATAATCGTGACTAGTCGACTAATCGTGGCAGCCCTATCTGCAACACTTGCAAGATTCCACTTGTTTCCATACAACCAGTAGCTTTCTACACCTGACAGACGCTTGTTACTAGGTGGGCAAGTTTCATGCAGTAACAGAGTAGTGTTTTTTTTTAGGCTACTTAAAATATAATATACTTAAAATTTTCATCCTTGCAGTTTGGACTGCTTGATTGATGATTAAGGGTCACAGTTTGTAAAATTTTCACTATTCAATTTTTGTATTTGTTTCATATTTTGTATCATTATTTTCTATGAAATTAATACTGCTTTAATATTGCTTGATATATCTGCTTGTCAGCTACTCCTGTAAAGCTAACTGAGAACAGTTCTGAGGCTTTTGATCTTATCACATGATCTTCATTAGCAGGTGGCGTTTACAACGTTCACTTAGGTCATGTAACATACTTACTTTAACGAAAAACATGATCTTTTCCTGAACCTAACCAAGTCGTTTTTGCTGCCTAAACTGCAATGTTCCACAACGTTAAACACATGTTAAATAGGGTTTCTGGTAGCGTCTCATACAGTCGCCAGAGGGTACCTTGCAAATCAGTATGAGACGTCAAGGAGTGTGACAAAGCAGTGCTGGTATTCAACAAGCCGGGGTGAACAGTGCGTACAGTATTTTTTGGTTGGAAATTGGAAGAGTTTAGCATCAACATTCCGATTTGTTATTGGAGCTGGGTAATAACTCTACACTGTCATGGTATCGTACGTACCACTGGACAATACTCAAATGTCACACTGCATAATATGAGTCTGTGTTTTGTAAAGGCTGTACAGTCTTAGTGAGAATATTCACATACACGCTGTACTGCAGTCGGTGCAAAGGTGTAGTCTTTCTACCGCTTGTAACTGCAGACTGTGACAGGTCCATCTCATGCTCCATCTCACTATAGTAAGTGTGATAATACAGTGTCCATTTCCTCCCATACAATAAGAGAAGTTGACAGTTCATCTTTGTATCTTTAGTTTCTTTTCATCCTTACTTGGTTGTAAATATAACATTGTATTGATCTCTCTTATTTGGTTTGGATGTTGTTACTTTTTGATTAATGTGTGTTATGCTGGGTTGCACCAGCAAGGATTAATTTTAAAACCTGATTAAATCATGGTTTAACTTTATGTTGCAAAAAACTTTCAAACTAGCTTTCAAGCTAGAAATGAAGAAATAGTACATTTAAACCTCTCTCTAAACCTCTCTCTCTCTGTGATCCAGTCCTTCAAACTTACATTTTAGGAGGTTGAACGTTTAACAATAACTTTCTTTTTGAGATGGATTAAACAAAATAATTTTCTGCTGAGCACATCATGAGTAAGCTAACTAGGCTAACCAACATTTTAGCTAGGCAGCAAACAATGTAATATTTTGAGGTTTTTTTTGTACTTTTATTTTGGTGAGCAAACATTTTGTTAACCTTTTAGCTAGCTTTCAAACAATGTAAGGTTTTGTTAATTGTGCAACTAGCTAGCTAGGTAATGTTTTGTGTAATTTTTAAGCTAGCTAGCAAACAGTGTGACATTGTTTTATGGAATACAGAGCAGCAGTTAATGGTCTTTTGTTCGTACTAGGTCCCAGCAGCACTGGACTTTATTATTTATTTATTTATTCATATTCATTTGGGTAAGCAGGCATCTCCATATTGATTAAACTCTATTCCAGTTTACATCACTAAAATTGAATTTACTAAACTGAGATTAGTTTTTAATTGTGGAACAGAACTTTTAAATCTGGATTTACTCATTTTAAAACTAGTTTTGCTCTCTGATTCACACTAGTTTGGGATTCTTAGATTACATTAGTCTTCGTTGGTGCAACCCAGCCTTACAGTACAGTACTACAATGTGAATATTCTTTTCTTTCTCTTTTTTCTTACAGAAACGTCACAATGCTGACAGTGTTGTCAACAAAAAGGAATGTCAAGGTATGAAAAACCATTTCTTCATTGGGTTTTTGAATCAGACAGCCAATGTGTTGTTGGTTTTACTTGAGAACATGCTACTATTTAGTGTAGAAGAATTTACATTACCTACAATTAAATACGCCTTAATAAAAACCCAATTGTCTGCGTTGTAACATGGCTTAATAAAACATTAATGGAGGTTTGTCATGTGTTCCTTATTTTTCTTTTCCTTGTCTTGCTTACTTCCTCTTTCACTCTTACCTAAACATCCCCATCTCTCTCGTTACTCACCACAGTACTGAGGAACGGTGCCTGGGAGATTGTTCACTGGGAGAAGGTATGTACTCACAATGTGCCACTTAATGGTCATTTTCACCAGTTTTTTTTTTTTTTTAACCTCGAACTGAAAGCAGATCAATCAGTGTACCAGCTTCACCATCTATTGTGCTGGTGTCAGTTGGAAAAATCTCACACATTCTGTACACACACACACACACACACACACACACACACTAACACACTCACACGCTGACCCTGCTCGTATCCAGCCACTAATTAATCCAGCATTTCCGTGTGGACGGTCATTAGGAGGCGATGCTGGAGGACAAAGAGAAGCTTCCTCTCTTCCCTCATAATGAAACAATTTTATTACTGTGGCTGGAACAATTTGCCTAAAAGCAGAGGGTGTGGAGGAAAAAAAACACCAGGCAGAGCAGAAATGACATAGATTCAGACTGTTTGATAATGGGTCATATTCCATTTTTTCATACTGATTTATCACATGAAGTATTTGTTGATTTGTTCTTGAGAACTACATTAACAGCAGGAGATGTAGTGTCTGTGTAAACACCTTCCCATCTCAACTGCTAGGCTGATTTATTATCAATAGTAATGTATTTGGATGAATACAATGTGGAGGGCTGAAACTAATGATTATTTCCATTGTTGATATATTGTTGATCTCTATTAATAGATTTGTTTTTTTGGTGAATGAAACTATTTTGATAATCAGTTAATGGTTAAAGTAATTTCTTATTTCTTTGGGTGGATGGATGGGCAGTTTTCACTATTATCTGTCATTTTATAGACGTCGCAGGCCTAGATTGCACATGACAATTATCTTTAGTCTTTGTTGTTATTTGATAATCAGTAATAAATAAAACAATTTGTAAAGTGGCAAGAAAAAATTGACTTTATGCAAACAGATTTCTGACCATTCATGAACAATGAACCTTGTTCATGAAGCTGGAATCAGACATTTATTTTTCTTGAAAAATTTATAAAACTGACTGTTTGCTTATCAAAATAGTTTGTGGAACATTCTAATATAATACAAAATATTTCTGTTAGTGCAGTATAGATTCTGAAGGGTTTAGTTTAGTCTCTGTATCAAATTGAAATTATAGCACAGGGTTTCTGTGACCAAGATACTCATTAACGAAATGCGCTATTCATGCATTGATTTCTTTCCTGCTGGGTTAAAATCACTGTGTTCTTTGCTGGTACAGTATGTGAATGTCCCTCCCTTTCATACACAGAGATCCTCTCTAAAAAAAGGCTAGCCTTAAATAATTGATGCTTTTCACATCTTCGTCATGCATATTGTAAAAGCAGCTTCTCTTCGAAATTTCTGTTTGGTCTCAAAGTTCCTTTAACTATCAACTCTTTCAGGGCAGCTTTTATGAGGCCAAAATAATTAAGTGTTTTTTGTTTGTCAAATATCTTGACTGTTATTAATAATGATGCCATTGTTTGTTTCTCATTTTATGTAATCATATTTTTTCAACTGTAATATATTTTTATGCTCTAAACAGTCATATCATCAATTCTCATAATTAAATGTGTTTCCTTGTCTTCTTGTACTCACACGGTAATTGCAATGTGAGTGACATGATAAACTAAGACAAGTCCTAATGACTAAGAACTGACTTAAGTTTATCTTCTTTCACCGCCATATTCACACAGTTTCCACCATCAGGCCCATCAGGGTGGGAAGGTGCAATGCTGTTATCAAATGGATAATGTTGTACTTGTGTTTCAGGTTGCAAGTTGTATAAAGGTACAAAATCTGAAGAATCCTTAATTGTTGCCTGTTTCCTAATTGTTCAGGAAATGGAAAGACAGTAAATATTAAAAATTTTGAGGGACACTGGACCATATTTCAAGCTAAAACAACATATTTTATAACCCATCAACATTAGATGAAACATTCACATTAACCACCTCTTGGCCAACGGTATTGTTAGATAGTGTTAGACTCTACAGGAAAGGCGTAAATTGATACTAAAATATCAATGGCAGAATTCATTCATGCCTTTCCGTATTGTGTAATAGTATCAAGCACTAATGTTAGCGAAGAAGTGATTAAAGCTAGCATTAGCTGTTCTCTTATGGTAGCTAATTGGCTATCAAATATTTTATTTTAGCTTGAAATATGGTGCAGTGGCCCTCCAGATTTTCACTATTCTTTGTCTTAGTAGTTGCTGATTAATCAGGAAGTGGTGAGGTAATTGATGATGGTAAAACAATTCAGATCCAGTGGGAAAGAAATGCCACAATATGAGTCACAATATGAGACTGTGAAAGGGCTTTTTGTGCACTCACTCTGCTGATGAAGGTTGCAACAGACCAAAGTCATCACTTTCCCACTGTTGCAATTTTCCAGTTGCCAATTATCTTTGTGTTGTGACCTCCTTCATTTTGGGTGTTATTGCATTAGATGGGAGATTTATCTGCCTTGCCTGTTAGGGTTAGCCAGAGAAAGCACAAATAAGGCAATGGACAGATATTTTTTTATTCCGAGTTGCTCATTAGTATTGAGTAATAGTAGTATTTATTCAGCCCCAGGATTACCTCGGCATTGTTAGAAAAGGTTGCATCTACCTTAAGAAAGGTGATATATAAATAAAGTTTATTATTATGTGAGCACACCTCTGAAGATTGTCCTTACATTATCTAAACTGTAGCGTTTCATTAACCTGTCTGGGATATTTATTTTCTCCTCTGTTTGAGAAACTCAAAAGTTCTCCTCCGCACTCCTAACAGTTTTTCACCTTAGGAGCTCTTTTAAGGGCTAGGATATTTTATGAATTACTTTTATTTTTTACTAGGATCTAATCTTTACTGCAAGGGAAAATAATTTTCTTACAATTTTGTGGCTAAGAGCAACCGTTTGTTCTAGGAACCTTTATGAAAAAGACGAGACAGCAGTATGACGTTTGGGCTTCCCACCCTAGGGTGACGTCAGAAGAAAATGGCCACTGTTTGAATACAATGAATGGCCTTCTCTTTCAGCTTTAATTATGTAATTAATCATCATTTTGATTTCGCTTTTGTGCTGCTGTCATTAAGTAGATTTTTAAAAAATAATTAGACATCAAATAATACAGACGCCATTTTTAACCTGTTTTTACAATTGAAAATGTTGATGAATACATTTTTCTTCTTCTGAAGTTGATGAATGATGGAATATGCTGAGTGGTTGCACCTGTTATGCAACGTTCAGCAGTAATGGAAAGAAGACTCCAGCTGTTTCTTTAGTGTGTCTTCTCATCAGTATTGTACCGCAGTGTACTTACCGCTTTAATGTACTTGCCTCTTTTTCTCACCAGCTGTGCATGTTTGCTCCTGATGTAAAACTCATGTTTCTATTTATGCTGTTTTATAGGCCGTGCACAGCAGTAACCACTTTATTTCCACAGGTTGAGGTGGGCGATATTTTTAGAATAAATGGCAGTGATTTCGTTCCTGCGGATGCTGTCATTTTATCATCCAGGTATAGGAGACCAACCTGCTGCCCAGCTGTGGGGAAACTTCTCCCTTTATTTTTCTTTTCTTCTTTTTGCTCTCAACTCTCCCTAAAGAAGTGATGGTTAGATAATACATCGAGCCAGTGGCTTGAAATCTGAATTTTAAATTTTGTTGAGTAATACATAATTTTAAAGGAATCCGATGCTATGTATCTTGTTGTGACAACCATCATCTCTTTAGGTGGGACAGTGGTAATGTGATTTTGGATTAGAATTGATCAGTCATGTCAACATAAACCTACCTACCTCCTTCACCTTTTCAAAAAACCAGTTGGATCTGCTCTGGGTAGACTTTTCTTTATCCTTCTTTTAAGATTTTTAAAGTTAGAATATATCACGACACTATATTTTCAAAGATCTCTTCCACTTGAACGATTTCGGTCACAACTAATAATTAATTCATTTAAAACTCAATACCTCCCAGTGGTTTTATCCCAACTTTCATAATCTAAATGGTTTTGTGAAAAGGAGAACAGATGACCAACCATACTACCCTCTGATCATACAGGACTGATCATTGTGCTCTTCTCATCTCCCTGAAACTGAAACAGTTGTCTCTCTCCCCTTACGTGTTTGCTGTTTGTCTGTCTGTCTGTGTTTTCTTTTTTTATCCTCTCCATCCCTCCTTTTTTTCTCATACCTCTCCTCTCCTGCCCCCCTCGTGCAAACAACTGCCACACTCTCTCTCTCTCGCCCCCTGCTGGTGTGTGGTTGGTAATATCAGGTGGCTGTTGGGGAAGTAGTCAGAGCTGCAAATGGGGATCACCTCCCGGCTGACCTCGTCATTCTGTCGTCCAGGTCAGGAAACCAGCGACATTACCAACAAAACAGCGGTGGGAGAGATAGGGGCTGTGTGTTCTGACATGAATTAGAGATATTTTATTTTCCACACTGGAGGAAGGAAGGGGCTTATGATTATTCTGGCAACAACCAGATATTTGGAGCGCCACAGTCAATGAACATCATTTTCCTTTCCTTTTTTCTACTTTTCTTCTACATTGTGGTTTGGCAGCCATAATACTGGCCGTTTATACAGTCATTTTATTATGCTGTATTGTGTTTTACCACGTAACATGTACAGTCGACCCTTTTCAATGTTTGGCTGAAACTTCTAACACCGCTCAGTATTACAGCACAGGAGCAATTGCTTCTTCTTTAAGATATGGTTTTTTTTTTGTTTTTTTTTTGGGTGTGGATATATTATCCATATTTGTGCCCTTGCATGGCTTGTATGGCGCCTTGAATGCAGCAGTTTGATGTGACAATTTGCATGCAGTCACATTTCAAGATGTAAAGTTGAGAAGCATCTTGGAATTATAATTTTGTTAACTTTCCACAATATGTCACTGCCAATTCAAGTGTAGTTCAGTAATTCACAATCAGTATTAAATGGCTTGTTTGGATTCTTTGAAGTGAGGTTGGATGAGGTTCTTATCCATAGGCAGTGCATTACCTGCAGTAGATGGTGGTTGACATGCCCCCAATTTCAAGAAGCAGCACGCGTGGCAGTGTAGCAGTGTTACTGCTGTGGACAGGGTCAGCAGCAAACGTGTTTTAGCCACCTAAAAAATCTGTATCTGTTTAAGTGTACTCTGAATTTTGAATATTTTCATTGCTTTACCTTGCTTATAGGGACACATTATACATGATTAGTTAGTTAGTTAGTTAGTTAGCTTTAGCATTAGCTAACATTAACTAGCTTATGATATGAACATATGTCACTTTCACAGGTCTCCCAGCAAAGTGTTTTAACCATCTCAAAAACTGGGTTTTCTTTTCAACACTGATGAGCGTATAGCATATCTAAGTACAGGAAACAGGAAAGGAGAAAGTCGACAGAGGTACCAAACTTGCTCAACTACCATTAGGGCACAGAGGATTCTGAGTGGGATGTAGGAAAGGTCAGCTATGGAGTTAGACTGTTTTCACCATTTCTGTGTTGTGACTTTTTATTTGGTGGGCCCGAAATCATGGCCCAGTGATGCACTGGAGCCTCCTAACACTATCTAAACTAGAGCACGTTAGCATCAGTTCAATGATGAGAAGACTTTTTTTTAATAATCTAGTTTGTTTTGTTCATCTGTCCCAAGCAGACCGACTGATCTCTGGCTCTGAATTGGATTCTGGCTCTGGTGGCTGAAACATGTATGTCCAATAAAGCTGCTAGATTTATACAGCAGACACAGCCCCAGCAGTCAGAGCAGAGAGAACTGTTTATTTGATTGAAACCTAATTTTTCGTTTCTGAGGTGTGACAAAATCAGAACACATATAAATTATTAGTGGTTACACAGACTTTAATTTGCAAATCCCCTGTTCTCTACGGTAAAATTTGCCCATGGAGTTTGTTTGGTTTTGAGAGAGTGATATTTGGCTTGTGTGACAGTGGTTTCTTGACAGAAAAGGCTGGTTGACAGGAAGATAAAAGATTTACTGTACACTTAAACTGATATTGATTTTTTTAGGGGGCTAAAATGCATTTTGCTGCTGACCCTGCCCACAGCAGTGCATTGCTTAGCTTTCTACACTGGTTCTCCTGCTACTTCTCCAAATTGGGTGTGTGCCGACCGCCATCTGCTGTAATTAACACACTGACTATGATTAGTACCACATACAACCCAACTTAAAAAAAAAACAGACTCTCCCTTCAAAAGCAGTATTTAGCTGTTATATGAATAGAAAAAAAGGCTTAGAATTCACTTCCCAGCCTTTGCAGCAGACTTCTGCTCATTTCCATGAAACAAATCTCTCATTTGATGGCTATTAGCAGCAGATTCTAAAGCTCTCATTGATTGTGGTCAGGCTTCAGCGTCCAGATCTCTTTTTGATTTTCCCTTCCACCCTGTGTGTGTTTGGACCAGGCTTCGGTATGAATAAATCACTCTATTAAAAGAGTAGCTAAGCAGGGACCCAGCTCACCTTAAGCACCGGCATGCTCTAACTGTCTGTCCCTGTGCCCAGAGTCTGTCACAGGGCCATTTGTCTGCTCTGTTTGTTGTGCTCGGCATGCCTGCTTGCCTCTATCACCCTACTCTGGTGTTTTCTCTCTCTCTCTCTCTCTCCACTCCCTGTCCCTTTGCAGTGTATTTTAGCTTCTCTTGAAAGACAGTTAAACTCCAGGGTAGCAGCAAACAAAGATGTTACGTCTGTCTTTAGGGTATTTACTGTACATTAGATTAGTAACTTCTACTCAGTGAAACAGTGATGTAGTGTTATGTTCCTGAGTGGCCTTTAGGCTGACATGCAGCATCTTTGTTTGCATTGATCTACTCTTATATGATTATTGTGTTGTAAACCCTTTTTTGAATAAGATTTAGTTTTATAAATACAAACCCCTATTTGAAAAAAAGTTGGGATGTTGTGTAAAACATAATGACAACAGAATGCAGTGATTTGCAAAAAACTTTTGGACCTATGTTCAGTTTAAAGCAGGACAAAGACAAGATATTTAATGTTCAAAGTAATTAATTTTATATTTTTTTGTAAATATACACAAAAAAGTTGGGACTGAGGCATGTTTACCACTGTTATACATCACCTGTTCTTTTAACATCACTCAGTAAGCGTTGGGAGATGAGGGCACTAATCATTGAAGTTTTGAAAGTAAAATTCTTTCTCATTCTTGTTTGATATACAGTTTCAGGTGCTCAACAGTCCAGGGTCTTTGTTGTATTTTGTGTTTGATAATGCACCACGCATTTTCAATGGGAGACAGGTCTGGACTGCAGGCAGGTCAGTCTAGTACCTGAACGCTTTTACCAAGAAGCCACATGCAGAATGTGTCTTGGCATTGTCTTGCTGAAATGAGCACGGACATCTGAGAAAGATGTTGTCTGGATGGCTGCATATGTTGCTCCAAAACCTCTATGTGCCTTTCAGC
Organism: Lutjanus campechanus; assembly: GCA_027495735.1. Classification (NCBI taxonomy): domain Eukaryota; kingdom Metazoa; phylum Chordata; class Actinopteri; order Lutjaniformes; family Lutjanidae; genus Lutjanus; species Lutjanus campechanus. The sequence goes on from JAJHUR010105524.1 coordinate 10,649, forward strand.
ATTAATGGGGCCTTTCAAGGATGCCACTTTAATAGCCAATCACGATTTGCCTCAGCAGGTTTTACAGTGAAGTAGTACAGTGTTACCTGATACCAGCAGTTAACCTGTTTACCTGTCGAATGTTCCAAACAGGTGTTTTTGAAACATCACACACTATTTTTATTTATTTATTTTTTTTTACAAAAACTGATATAGTTTATTAGTTTGAACACTAAATATTTTGTCTTTTTACATAATTCAATTAAAAAAGTCAAAGTATTTGCAAATCATTGCATTCTGTTTTTATTCACGTTTGATACAGCATCCCAACCTTTTTTGAATTTGGGTTTGTAATTGAGATTGATTCGAAATTTACATTGAAAGTGATAAGTTATTCGTGAGCATGCTTTTGCTTAGTTGTATACAATTTTATTTAAAATTATCATCACAAAATAATGGACGGCTTAGGTTAGATATACTGTATTATATTCTTTTATGACTACTCCAAGTGTCTATATCCTCTTCCTCCACAACAGTGAACCACAGGGTATGTGCTACATTGAAACCTCTAACTTGGATGGAGAAACAAACCTTAAAATCAGACAGGTGACTGCCTTTTTAAGATTTTTTCTTTATACAATTGATGAGGGTTGAGCGTGTACTCTACCGAATCAAGTATCCGGTATGGATAATGTACTTTTTACAAGTATGAGTGTCATCAAATTAAATGTTTCAGTATCTGTACTTGTGGTAAAGGAAAATTATCATTGGGTAGCTTGTATTGAATGTGCTGTGTTAATTGATTCACTGAAGTTTATTCATTCAAGTTTATAAAACTTGTTCTGTAATAGTGCTTATTTTACTAATGCGATCAAAAATGTTGATCTGAAGCTCAATTCTGGGGCTCCTCTGTCAATAGTTTTCTAATAAATATAGCAACTTTTGATCAATCCATAACAATTTCAGGCTTAAATTGACAAATTCAGATTGTTCCTGCTGACTTCCGGTTTAAGCGCTACCAATTCTGAGTATGGATGCGGACAAAGATTTAGTTAGTTGAACAGATACAGATAATGGTGTACTCGCTGATCCCTGCTAGTAATTGTTCATACAGTGAGAAGTAAAAGCAATGTTTGCAACACAAATTGATGAACAATAAAAATGCTGCTATAATGCTGCTGTAACTATGTCAACAGGGTCTCCAAATGACTGCAGACATTAAGGACATCGACAGCCTGATGCGTCTCTCTGGGCGGATGGAGTGCGAAAGCCCAAACCGCCATCTGTATGAGTTTGTTGGAAACATCCGCCTGGATAGACACAGGTCAGTCACGAAGCTCCATGCCTGGCTCTCTGACCCTATTATCAACTCAATAGTCCACTAGCAGAGCCAGATTCAGTGCATTATGAGGGTGTAGGGATGATTTAATCTTTCTGCTGAAGAAATGAAAGTACCTGCTTCAGTGAGATTTAATTACATACTGTATTTGTTTGGAGGCTTTGTAAGGAAAATGCATTATCTGCTGTATACCTGCTTTTATGATTTCATGGCTCGATTACAGGAGTTTGGGACAATAAAGATCTTCTGAATGGGCATTGTTACCCAGAGCTATACTTGACTTTGGGTGGGTTTAATAGTTTTATGAGCAGTATCTTTCAATTGATGGAAATCTTTTCTCCATTATTCAGTTTTACCAGTGTACACAACTTAAGATGTCAAATCCTTAAAGCGTGGGATGCATGTCAATTTAAACCCCACTGTTAAACTTGTTTAAGACCCAAAATGTAATTTTTATGCCTCTGCAGCTGTGACTGTTGTGGTTTGAGGCATTATGTTTTCTGGTTGTTTTCTGTCCACAGCATGGAGCAAAGAGACAGCATGTTTCTCACTGTACATTATTTGCTGAAATCATACGTATCAATATAGTGATAACTTTCATCTGATCAAAAAAATACACTCAGGCTGGGTAGCACTGACTACTTTAATCTAAGATTAGTTCTCATCAGAGCCTAGCAAAACTAGTTTTAAAATGAATAAATCCAGATTTAAAATTAAGCAGAGCTCTTTTGCACAATTCATAGCTTATCTCAGTTTAGCAAATCCAAGTTCAGTGATGTAAACTGAAATTAAATAGAGTTTAATCAATATGGAGACACTTGCAGTACTGTATAAATGGAGGTTGGACTTCTTCAAAATCTTGTTCATGTATGTAGTATGTACATGTATATTGTAATTTCAAATGAAGAGTTCAACTTGTAGGCGGGACATTCAGTTTATTAGTAATGGAAGCCATTTCTACTACTGGCTGTGCTTATCAATATTACTGATGCGAACAAGTCTTTAACAACATCACCTAGATTGCGTTGTTGTGTAATGGGTGTCAGGATAGATCATTTAGTGTTGAAATACTGGTTATTGGGTATCGTCATTATTGGCATATTTATCAATAAGTAATCAGAAAGGTTTATGTTATGTATCAGTAATTGTGGTCATGTAAAGCCTTAAAGTAAAGTGACATGAAAAGTAAAAAAGAAATTCTTTATCAAAATGAGATAATAGATTGCCATTACATTATAAGACACCCATCACTGTTAACTAAAGACTTATTTAATAATTAGTCATTTTGATCTTTTTATAAGAGACCTTGTTATCGTATTAAACTGTAGGGGAAGTATGAAGAACTTGCTCACGGCAGTGTTGTTTCTCACTACAGCACAGTACCCCTGGGCCCAGACCAGATCTTGCTGAGAGGAGCCCAGCTGAGGAACACTCAGTGGGTGCACGGTGTGGTGGTCTACACTGGACACGACACAAAGCTCATGCAGGTAAAGCAGTTTTGCATTTTTTGGAGCGAACCATTTGTTACAAAAATTTCTAATGTTCGTACAAAACTTATATTCTGTATATTCTGTTCAAAATATGTTTAACCAACAAGTAACAGACAATATTTAGTCACCAAACTTGACTGTTTTTATATAAGATTTTTAAATTTACAGGGACAGTTCACCCCCAAATAAAAAAACAAAACAAAACATATTTTCCCTCCTATCTGTATTGCTATTTATCTGTCTAGATAGTTTTGGTGTGACTTGCAGAGTTTTGGAGACATTGGTTATAAAGATGTCTGCCCTCTATCGAATTTAATCCCACATAGCAAAGTTGGCCTCGCCCAGTGATGGTCCACATAGCACACTTGCACTCGGCCCAAATACAATAGTGAATTACGGGCCACAGGTAGCCCAGATCTCGTAGCCATATATGGCCCATAAAAAAGCCATATCTCAGCCAACTGTACGACCATGGCCCTTTTCAATTTTATTTTTTAAAATTTTATTTATCTATTTACCATTGCAACATTTACAAATGTTCAGGGTTTGTGTTTACTGACTGAATTTACTCATTAACTTTTTTTCTACACATTACAACACATGTGGTTCTGACAAGGAAATAAGACAAGATACAAGAAAGAGACAACAGTGGAGGTGAGAGTAGATGAGAAGAGGGGAAGGAGGGTGGCGATGTGGCTGCCAATTCATTACTTGGGCCAACTGTAAGTGACTTGTGTGGACCACTGGTCAAAGCCAATTTTGTTATGTGGGATGGCTAAATGGCACTTAGCTTGTGGTGCTTAAAGTGCCAAAAAAGAAAAAAAGAGTGTCTCTTACAAGAAATAATGACCCGGTTACTCAAGATAATCCACATACCTTGTTGTGAGAAGTATCATATTGAAACTACGTTCTGGTAGATTCTACTGCAGAAAGAAAATAGCTCTTACATGACACTCACTCACTCTGGTTTAGATTTTTTCAGATGTATTTTTTTGGTGCTTTGAATATTGGAGAGAAGGCAGACTCTTTGGCTGATATCTCAAAAACTGTTCACCTCACATCAGAACAATCTAGATGGATAAATAGCACTGCAGGTAAGAGTAACTATGTAATAGATGAAGTGTCCCTTTAACTTTAATTTAAATTTCATGTTCTTACACAACTAGTTACAGAGGTTAACTTCCCTGAACATGTTCTATATTGCTGCTGTTTTCAATGCACCACTGGCCGTACTTCTCTTTTTTTGTTAACCACAACTGCCTTGTCACATGTTTCCCAGAATTCCACTCGGCCTCCTCTGAAGCTGTCCAACGTAGAGCGGATCACCAACTTTCAGATCCTCGTGCTGTTTGGCTGCCTTCTGGCCATCTCTCTGGTCTGCTCCATAGGCCAAACCATCTGGAAGTACCAGTACGGCAATGATGCCTGGTACATGGATCTCAACTGTAAGAGTCCTGACAGCCCACGCTGCACCTCTCTTAATTCCACATATTTTGTCTCACTTGTCCATATCAGCTTATTTCTTTGTCATTTTAAGTTCCTAAATGCTGGTATGTGTCGTGTCGTTTTTATGTTGCCTCAGTTAAACTATGTTTCGCGTTACAAGTGAAATATGTGGCAATGTGGGAATAAGTGAATTCCCTGTTAACTGAGAACAGACAGCTGTGACATGCATAGATGTGTTGTGAATGAGTTTGAGTGAAACAGAAATGGTTGAATATCACTGCGCTGCTGTACTTTTTTGTTCCTTTCTAATGTTCTGTTTGATTTTGTTGTTTTCTTTGTTGTCGTTTTTTTAACAGCTCCAGGTAACAACCATTTAAAAGCCTTGGCCATCCGTGAATGACCCTCCCTTACTAACCCCTTACTGAAGCTCTGCCTTTGCTAAGCAAATGAAGCCCCCTACCCTCGCCCCCTATATGGTTGCCCTTCTTTGTATGGGCCCATGCCATGGACAAGCACATACCAGGGATCCAACAATAGGTTTTTCCCCTCCAGCTCTCTTATACCTTCGTCTAGTAATTTTCAGTGCCTGATGCAAACAGTGTCTCACTTTTCCTCCATTTTTTTGTGCCACGTTGAACACTTTGCAGCTTCCACGCTTCAGACCCTCATCTTATTTTTTTCCCGCCTTGCAGTTCTTTGCGAGAAATGAATAGCAGCATTTACTTTGACTGCCAGGGAGATGATGTTGTACTCAGGAAGCTTTTCATAGCGGGAGGCTTAAACGTGTTTATGTGCTTGAATACTACATGTGGTGCAACCCAAGGGGCAAGAGCTGACATTTTCTAAATGCCTCCGCCGCCTTCTTTTCTTGTGTGGATTTTTCAAAGGACAGACAGGGAGGGGAGGGACGGGGAGAGGTGAAAACCTGTTTAGTCTTTACATGTATTCTCAAGCTATTATAAAAAGTGGCTCTACTTTAAGCTTCTATCACAGGCATTAACACAACACAACAAATATGGGCTGCTCAGTTTTTTGTGGCAATTAATCTGTTGCGATGAAGCTCTGAACCTGGTATGCAAAGTGATTATCGTGACACACGGCCATTACTCTGTACCCTGATAGGCCTGTGTAGGAGAGGTTGTGCCCTGGTCAATTCAAGCTTGCACTACGACTTACACTGCCCCTTTTTATAAAGTGTTTATAAGATTGGCTTCTATTGGTTCTCAAAGGGTTTCAATATTGTCCTTAGTGGCATTAAAACCCACATCTAAAAGACCAAATATCACACTAATGAGGGGAGTGTAAGTCATAAGGCAGGTGTCCATCTTGAGACTGATTGTACTTCCATAAGGAGTTGTTGAGACTCTGTCCAGTGCATATTATCCAACCTGTGACAAAAGAGAGAGGTGGGGAGAGTGTCAAATCTTAAACATCCCATTTACTTACATCTCTATATTCTCCCAAATTATTGTAATTTCACTCACTTACCAGCATTTGGAAGTTAAACGCAGACAGGAACAGAAGAGTCAATGTTAGTTTGCCACATATCATACAGGCTAATATGTCACAGAAGCCAATTATGCACGAGCAGTGAGTAATTCATTTGACTTTGACCCGTTACAGAGTGCTGACACAGATCATCCTGGACATTAAGCCCATATATTGTGACAATTTAACTTTATGCAAATTAAGAGCAAAGATGAATGGTCATTTATTATGCATTCATGCCACCCACTGCAGTTTATACTGTTAACATAGATTGTTTGAAGGTATTGTGCCTTTATGACCATATCATTGAATTTATGCTGACTATCTCAGATAGTAAATTGCCAATGTCTTAAAAGGATTATGTCAGATTATTTAAAGTGTGGTTGTGTGAGATACTGAAAGATAGTATTGCCGTGGACAGGGTCAGCAGCAAAACCTATTTTAGCCCCTTGAAAAATATATAAGCTATATTTAGAATATTTTTACCATTTTGCTCAGCCTTTTATGACGGGAAACTGTTGGGGTAGGAGAAAAAAAATCGATTCTCTTAAGTATCGTGATTCTTTTTTGTTTTTAACAATTCTTGAATTGATTTTTGCAATACAGAATTGATTTTTAATATATATAAATAACTAGTGCTTGGTCCATTAGCTTGATCCTAAAACATATGGGAATTCCCACTGACGCGTTATTAGTGGCTAGCATTGTGATTGCAATTAACAAACGGATTCATACATGCTTACCATAAAAAAATAGCTTTCACACGTATATTTCCTCTGATCTGTGGAAACAAGTTATTAGCTGCTGACATTTTCAAAATTGTATTTATTATATTCTTATGGCACTAGCTTGTTGAGAAGGAGCAGATAAAGGTAGCAGTTTACTTTAAGAGTAAATTATTTTATACTACTTTCATACGCAGTATAGTACACTATAATAGTTTTGTTGCTGACCCTGCCCACAGCAGTTCATTGCTTAGCCTCTGTCGGCCGCCACCCACTGTAGGTAAAACACTGAGATTGGATAAGTACCTTGTGCAATCCCACTGCAAAAAATCAGAAACTATTCCTTTAACTTACAGCACTTCTGCTTTTAGCATAATGTTCAGGAGGTGTTGTCTTCTTATAGACCAAATGAAAGAAAAGTTCATTTTGAATAATAAAACTCAAACAATTGACAGTCCAACACCTGCAACAACTTGTTGTGAATTAATTATTTGAAATATTTTCATGTTCACTTGCTTAATGAAACATTTTTTGAACAGCTTATATTTATATTGATATTACATTACAGTGACACATATGTGAGAGAGGACATCAGCTGTGCTATTGCACTTGTGTGACTTGTGCATGTCCTGGTTTGCTATGGTTTGATCTGTAATGACTCTCTACTGATTCAGCACCGTACCACTTTCTCATGTGATAGCAAAAATCTTGCATAACATCACGTAACAAGCTGGCTACTAGAAATGAGTGAAATGAGGTGATATAGTGATCATCATTAACATCCAAACTTTCTCACTGGCATAATCCACCCCCTCTTTTCCACTCCTTGTTGGTTGAGAATGTGCTATGGACTGAATTCTCCCTCCTCTGTCTTGAGAGCATCTGATACGTTTGTCTTCCTCCCCACTTCTGAAAAAGTACTCCCTCCTATATGTGTTGTTGTACCAGTAGCAGTAGCTTCCATTCCGCCACTTTCTTTGTGCCATCCAGTTTTTTGTTTTTTGCAAATCGTTCTGTCATGGGGGAAGGGCTGTCCCTCTCAACCGCAATGCTTAAGATCAAGGCTTGGGTTGAGGAAGGTAACATTTGCACCTCCTGCAAGCTGAGGAAAGGTAAATCACATCCCTCCTGTTTTCATGTTTGGTGTCAGTGGGGTTACATGTTGATCATTGCCAATTGTTTGGGGCTTTTGGGGGGACCAGCATCATTTTGCATAGTGCTTTGTGGAATTCATTGCCTGGATCATGCTGGATGCCAAGGCTGCTGCTGTGACACTAATGACATTAGATACTTCAGTCCCTGATCGCTACTTTGATTCTTTGGGACATTAAATTGGACTGTTAATCAGTTGAGTCGTAAGAGGATGAGGTTGGGTGGAAGAAATGGTTAATTCCAGCTAATGCACGATGTTAGCCCAAAAACATTCTCTGGATTGGGATAATGTCGATCATTGGCTGGAAGTAGCTTTGGGCATTTTCATTTAACTGAACGATATTTGTGAAAAGGCACTGATGAGTCTCCTGTGTATCGCTTCCCTTTGTCCAAAACTCGTCCCCTGATAGATGGCGGGGCAGCTAACTTTGGCCTCAACTTCCTCACCTTCATCATCCTGTTCAACAATCTGATCCCCATCAGTCTTCTGGTCACACTGGAGGTTATCAAGTTCATCCAAGCCTTTTTCATCAACTGGGTGAGTTGAAGTGACAGTCTGCAGTTCATCCGAGCTCTAAATTTGAGCTTGATGCACTGTGTGCATGAGACATTAGCTCTATTTACATGGAAGCAGTTTTACCTGTGGACCTTTTTGTAATAGTTGCAAATGTGATCTGTGATTTTAATCCCGTGCAAATTTGCCATGTCAGTAATATGTGAAGTAAAAATTCCACAAATTATCTACCATATTTCACCAAACACAGAGGTCCTATGATAATATCAGTAATATTATTCCTGTTCAAATCAGCATAGGGCTGTCTCCGAGAAAGAATTTTTCATTTGAATCAGATTTTGCTGTACAATATGATATGAGTACAATATGATTCAACTTTTTTTTCAGTTCATTGCACCACATTTAATTTTTACAACAGCCTACATTAGTATGTTTTACCAGAAGGACTCACATTTCACCACCTTTATTTGTCATCTGTGATGTGAAAATATGAGATTTTTACACAGTTAGAGTAAGTAAAAGTGTGCGTCCTCCAATAGTTACACGCGCGTCACGGAGCTTCTCTCCTCTGGCATCACCTGCCTGCCACCATCTGCGCTCCTTCACGCCATGAATTTAAGTTTTATTTCAACCAAACCAGAGCTGAAGATTGTTAGAACGATGGAAAAGCATACCAAGACATTTTGGTGAGTTTTATTTTGTTTTTGAAGCTCACGATAGCGATGTTAAAATAACAGTTTTTGTCATCAGTAAAATGGCTGTTTCTGGTTAAATGAAACATTTGTTGCTCTCTCACTGTCACAGTCCTTTTCATAATGTTCTCAGACACCTACAGCAACAAGCCTGTCTGTGGCAAAAACAAGCACAAGCAAACAAGCACACTTTGTCTGCCCTGCGTCCTCCCTGGTGCGCTGATTTATAAATCACGAGGTCCCCTGGTAATACTAGTCCTGTGTAAATAGGGCTTTAAATGAGGAAAATAACTTAAACGTATGTGTATTTTACATGTATGTTGACATGCATTACCACAACAGACATAGCTACAGCAGAGTACATGTAATGTGTTATATTATTGTAGACCGTGAGTGCCAGTGAAGAAAATATTTGCAAATCATCTAATCACTACATACACTGAGTGAGGTGGGTGGTTACTGTCTCAACACTGTTTCATATTAACAATGGATTGAGTGATGACTTCTATGCGAAGGGAGTTGCTCATACTGATGAACCCACAGAGAATTATTACCAGACTCTGCAGCTCAGCTTCACAGGACATTTTAGCATTAGCATTGTTTTACACCCAGTAAATTAACTGTTTTGATTTGCTCCCAGTGTGCAGCTGTGTTTTTTGCATTAGCTGCCCGACACCAAAGTGATGACAGATCCCAGTAGAAATCTACAATGTTGCTGCAATTCACTGTGAATCCTCACTTAAAAGAGCATTTTCCAACACAATCCAAACAAACTAGTCTATTTCAAAAACAGAAAGGAGTTGATAATGACAGTGACATTTTTGTCTTAAATTTGATACCAAATATGTGGCATGTGTAGGTTTTTGATTTAACATATTTCAAAAAAAGACAGACAAAACAACAAGTGGCACTACAGCTGAAAAAAGCTATTATGAAATATGAAATATGTTTTCAGATGACCTAAAAGAAGAAGAAGTAACTCCAGGTCAATTCTACCATGAATATGCAATCCACAGATTTCTCTTGCTGGATAAAGCGGGGCTTCAAAGTAAAAGAAATGTCCGACACTTTTCTATTACACAAAGCTATGTTATACTGTAAGAACAAACAACAGTAATGTGGCAGTGTGAAGTGCTTTTGGCAACTGAAGAGAAAAATCGTTGAATTTGTATGTGGAAAAGCTGCAACCTAACGACTATTTGGCACACCGCCCCTTGGAAAATAGGCTTCATCTCTGGCAGTGAGAGTCGATTAGATCCTGCTGCTGTTTACCAATATTGAGTATGTGATGTGATTTTGAACAAAAAAACTCCCAACGTCTTTGTTGTCTTCTACGATGGTGTTGTAGGTATTGTCTTTGTTAACTTATATGAGAAGAATTGCTGAATATACGTGTGGGAAAGTGTCAACCTGGTCAGTTTTTCCTACCAACTCTTTATCGCACTTCCCCCTGGAAAACAGCACCCAGAGTGGTCCCACCCTTCCCTGACAGAGGAAAATAATGTTATGATGTGTATTTCTGGCTCTGATTGTTGGTAACAACTTAAAGTATGTACAACACGAAGCTCAAGACCTGTTTTTCTGTGTTTTAATACGCTGGGAATGATTTTAAAATGGCAGCGATTTTTGCCGCTATAGTGAAATAAAGAATGGGCCCTCTGGGGCACTATGGGGTGTAGACCGTTAACTTGGTGAAGCATTTGGACGTCTAAAGAACCAGATAATTTCTTCAGTTGCTGGTAAAGAAAGCACAACATAATGTTCATCTGTAAAGAGCTCTGAAACCTGAGTGATGTAAAACATCTGAGTGAGCACCTGGAATATTGTGCTTTTATATCCTTAGCAACTAGGTCAACCTCACCAAATATCTCAGCTGAGGAATCGCACTGTTTCTTTCGCCCGAAGTTATTCTGAGCTCCGTTATTCATTAAATTTTAAATGAAAATCCAAGCAAGGAATTTTTAGCAACATTTGGGGCAGTTCTCAGTTGGCCTCTCTTCCCGCAGCCCCAGTTGGCTCAGTATTTTCATGAGGCAAAACAGACTGAGGGGACTGAGAAGGGCCTGACTGAAGTGAAGTGTTTGTCTTTTTCTATTTTGGAGTGTTTATTTTTGCTTTACTTGTATTGCTACCAAAACCTTTGTCTCTTTCGTGAAGTTACACTTAAAGTTCTATGTGATTGGTTTCAGGACACCGACATGCTCTATGAACCCACAAACACTCCTGCCATGGCTCGGACCTCCAATCTGAATGAAGAATTAGGCCAGGTAAACACTACACATCAACCTTTATGAACTTTTTGAATGTACACCTATCACTTATATATTTGTAACCTGCATGTTCTGTTTGCTTTTGTTGTTCTGTATTTTAGGAAGCTTTTTCACACCTTGGCCAGGGATTTACAGATGAAAAGTAGCTTTCTGACTAATTTTTAGCATTTTTTTTACCATGTGTATTTTAGGAATAGCTTGATAGTACTTTTTCATGTCCGATGTCGGTACGGCAACCTTGAGTATCGGCTGATACCTACTACCAATACTACCGACTGTATATAGTCTTTTCCCCTCTCTTAAACAACTAAGCTGTTAATACATTTGTATGACTACACTTTACTTAACCCAACCATCTAAAAACATAAAACTCAAACTGTGAAACAAATATTCTCTCCCATGACAGAAGTAATACAGGGTTCAACGTTAATGAAATCTACTTTGCCCAAAGTCAATTTTTACTAGCCCCTCAACTCAACTCAACTTTATTTATATAGCACATTTCATACGACAAGCGTAAACTCAATGTGCTTCAAGATACATGAGTAACATAGATAATAGAGTATTACATACAAAAACAAGCAGAATATGATAAAAACAAACAGGATGAGAAGGTATTACTATTATCATTATTCTTAGAAGGGAAATAATAGTACTCAGTGAGCATGTCAACAACATAGGAAGGAGCCAGACCAAATTGCGCTAGGCTGAAATGGATCATATTGGATCATACCACCACCCCCCAATATCCAATCCAGTGATTTTGTTCAGTACTGGACCTGATGAGTATCGGATCGGTCCGTCCCTGGTGTATTTCCCATGTGTTTAGTAAATTGCACTCTCTCTCTTAAAATAAACTAACCCGACTAAACTATAAAGTGTTATTCTGTCTTTTTCTACCTATTCAGGTGAAATACATTTTCTCCGACAAGACGGGGACCCTGACTTGCAACGTGATGCAGTTCAAGAAGTGCACCATCGCTGGTGTCGCCTATGGGTACGTCCCCTTTTTAAAAATTTCCCTGCTTCCCCCCTTTGCATCCTCTACCATTGCCTCCCCCATCACCATCGTTAAATGCCGAGTGTGCATCACAGTACATCTGGCGTTTCTCTCTCCTCCCTCGTCTTCTTATTAGCAGCTGCATCAGTGCTCCTCTCAACATAAACTATAAATAAATGGCAAACAGGAATTCGCAAGCAAGGGCACTTTAGTCTCTCCTTCACAGGCTTTCGTCTAATCATTTGTCATGTTAGAGGTGTTATACATTTCAGTATTTTCTCTTCAAGGTCCAGACCTTGACAATGTTGTGAAACAAGTAAGTAACAAGAATATCTGCATTGTCCTCTGGTAAACATAGTGGTTTAGCCAAAATTTACAGTCCATTTGAATTTACTTCTCCCCATAAAACATATTCTATCGCATTTTAACATTTCACAGAATCAGCTCTTAATGTTTTTCCCTCTGAATATACTCCCATTTCATGTTAGTGCACAGATAATTAGCCTCAGTGGATGCAAAACAAGTGGGAGACCAGAGTATCTGTACAGAATCAAAGCAAGTGCAGGCGTGACAGTACATGATTAATCCCATTAGGATTCAATTAAAAGCATGATTGATGAAGTGCAGGCTGAAGGACAAAAGAGAGTATTTTATCTGGAGTTCTCTTGGTAAAGCTCTCATTATGCTGTGATTGCTAACCCAGTGTGGACACTGACGACTTCTCATTGTCGATCCCTGGGTCAACAACATAAAGTCACTCAAAGTAGTGATAATGCATGTTACTGATGTGATTCCACCAAGATTGTCACAGCAATTGCTGCTGATTAAAGGCAGGGTGTCATTGGATGGTGGTATCTGGATGTTTTTTTTTTTTTAGTGGTTATTTAATTGGGTCAAGCCTGCTGGTCGTCAGGGACACTTCTCCCTGCAAACATTGAAATTAGGCAGTAGTTTCTCTCCTCTTCATCCCAAGTAGAGATGTTTTTCTTTGATTTTCTGAAACGAGGACTCCCTCTTATGCAACTGATAAATATGGATGAGTGTTTCATATCAGGAGAGAAAAAAAGGGCAGGTTCTAATGAGGCGAAGCTGTTTTCATGATGCTATCATTTGGCCTGCTCCTCTTCCTCTGGGTTCCCAAAATAAGAGTTGGATAGTGCGATTCAAAAAGTGTTTATAGTACAGGTCATTGTTTTGTATTTATAATCCACCAGACAATAACAAAGCTCACAGTAATGTAATGCATTTAATTCTACTTGGATTACTCTTCCTCCATAGAATAAATGATCATTTCTTTATTCAATTTAAATACAAATTGGACATACAGTCACAACTGCAACATTTTACCTGATTTTACAGCAGACAACATTACGTTGTGTGACTCACAATGTAAATATTGTTCATATCACTATTTCTCAAAATGTGTGTGGAAATTGTCACAGAGCAA
>JAJHUR010105525.1:621-11272 GCA_027495735.1 Lutjanus campechanus
TGCGAGGTCCTGCATCATCCAGGGTTTATTTGGCACCAACGACTAGGGATGTTCCTGGTATAATAATTTCCTTGTCGATTAAATGCAAATTTTAATTTAGAAATTTCAATTTTAAAATTGATCATGTTAAACCTCATCCAAAAAAAAAAAAAATACTGCCTGTGTTAAGAGCTGAGTTGTGTGACACTTTGGACTGTGCAAAAGCTTCACCTTTTCAGACAGCTGTTTACAAGCTCTCATCTGTCCCACTTTGCTGATAACAACATCTGGGCAATCGGGGCATACGTGCTGAGCGAGAGGGGCTGATGTCTGACGGAGCTGCATCACCAGCCAGAGGCAGGCGGCTGTGTATAGGCTAAAACACACGTCATGTGACATGCACCGTGTGCCGTCATGTCATCGTTGTCAGACTGAGCTCCCGCCTGTGCAGGAGAGCAGCGACAAAGTGGTCTGTAGAAGAGTCTGTGTGTTCAGCTCTCGGTACTGTCAAGCACTCAGTGTAGCTTCTAAATGAATAGATGTGGTTTGAAAACTAGTTTCTCTCCTGTGTCACTGTGTACTTTCAGGTTTCTGCTTCATTTTAACGTTTCTTCATGTTCACTTTCACCTGTTAAAATTACTGCTGATGAAAACAACACTTCCTGAGTTTGCTGCTACATAATCAAAGCTTTTACATAACAAAACAATGGGGAACTGTCATGTCAAAGAATTTATAGGAAGCAAAACTTCCAGTGTTGACTAAAGCCAAGCAGGTATGAGCAAAAAGACACACACCTCGGAAGCGCTGTGCTGGGCTGACAAGCTGAGTCACACACATGTGTTCTACACACATGAGAGACAGAGCTGAGCTGAGGAAGTTGAGCTGTTTTTTTTTTTGTTTTTTTTTAAAAATACATGTAATAACATTCTGGTCATATGTAGAATTTGAAAGGATTCAATTCTCTCTGTATACACACACAGTTTCTCTGGAGACAAATCATAAGTAAACAAACATCATCAGATACAGACCTGTGAGACACGGCACCTGTTGATCAGAGTGAGACAACAAGATTGAATCCACCATCAAAAAGGGAGGAGAAGACAAATCACCACCCTGACAAGAGGAGGCATTTTGGCATCTGTAAGTTAACCCAGCTGAGACTCAGATGGAGGCACTTTCTTCAGAAGTGGAGGAGATTAAGGCTCAGCTCCAAAGGGTCAAGAAACATGGCGCTGACCTGGAAGAAAAGGGCAAAGAGCTTGCACAAAAGCTGAAGAACAAAGACAATGAAATACAGTCCCTCCATAAGCAGGTGAAGGAGACGGACGTGGGTCTGCAGACAGCCAGGGGAGAGTGTGATGCTCTTCAACAAGAAGTTAGGAACCTGACTGACAGGGTGGCTCAAGAGGCAGCCATGGCAGCCCAAAACATTGCTACGATGAATATGCTTAATTTCCAACTGGATAAGGACAAGAAACAGCTGGCTAAGAACACAGATTCTCTTAAAGCACTGATGTTCCAAGCTCAAGTTTCATACATCATACAGGAAATTGTGCTTAGCTTTCAACAAGCAAAAAATAACACTCTTAAGAAAAAACTGGAGCAGAAGAAGAGATTTAATGCAAAGATGGTGAAGGCTGTGACTGACTGCCTGCAACAGCACCTGAGGAAAAAGATCCAAAACTATCGGAGAAGGAATTCAGAGTTGGAGGTGTCACTGCTGATGGTGACAAAACAGTTCGAGGATTTCAGATCACAAGCCAAACAGCAGACTTCAGCCTACCTCACACTCACAGCTAACATCAAAGCTGAGGACAAGGACAGTCAGGACCTCCGACAGGAAACTGCCGAGCTGACGGCGGAGGTGCCGGAGGAGGAAAAGGAGCCAGTCCCCGATTCACAGGTCCTCGAGCTCCAGACAGAGGTCGCTGTCCAAGCAGAGCTGACGGTGGAGGTGCCGGAGCAGGAAAAGGAGCCAGTCCCTGATTCACAGGTCCTCGAGCTCCAGACAGAGGTCGCTGTCCAAGCAGAGCTGACGGCGGAGGTGCCGGAGCAGGAAAAGGAGCCAGTCCCTGATTCACAGGTCCTCGAGCTCCAGACAGAGGTCGCTGTCCAAGCAGAGCTGACGGCGGAGGTGCCGGAGCAGGAAAAGGAGCCAGTCCCTGATTCACAGGTCCTCGAGCTCCAGACAGAGGTCGCTGTCCAAGCAGAGCTGACGGCGGAGGTGCCGGAGCAGGAAAAGGAGCCAGTCCCTGATTCACAGGTCCTCGAGCTCCAGACAGAGGTCGCTGTCCAAGCAGAGCTGACGGCGGAGGTGCCGGAGCAGGAAAAGGAGCCAGTCCCTGATTCACAGGTCCTCGAGCTCCAGACAGAGGTCGCTGTCCAAGCAGAGCTGACGGCGGAGGTGCCGGAGCAGGAAAAGGAGCCAGTCCCTGATTCACAGGTCCTCGAGCTCCAGACAGAGGTCGCTGTCCAAGCAGAGCTGACGGCGGAGGTGCCGGAGCAGGAAAAGGAGCCAGTCCCTGATTCACAGGTCCTTGAGCTCCAGACAGAGGTCGCTGTCCAAGCAGAGCTGACGGCGGAGGTGCCGGAGCAGGAAAAGGAGCCAGCCCCTGATTCACAGGTCCTTGAGCTCCAGACAGAGGTCGCTGTCCAAGCAGAGCTGACGGCGGAGGTGCCGGAGGAGGAAAAGGAGCCAGTCCCCGATTCACAGGTCCTCGAGCTCCAGACAGAGGTCGCTGTCCGAGCAGAAGAACTCCCAACAACAACAAAGAAGAACCCTTCAAGATGGAGAAGATTCTGTTGTTCTGTGGAGACTGACTCCGACTAAGACGCTTCAGTTAGCCTAGAGGTAAATAAATGCATTTAAAAAGATAAAACTTCTGCTTATGGAGCTTTATTTCAGTGGTCCTACAGCCAACATTGAATGGTCTCCATCTAGGTCATCTACATGTGTTAGTAAGTTAAATTTAAGACTTTTTGATCCCAATGTTTAATTAATTTTGAGTATTAAATGTTAAAATACAGCTGTACTCTTGTGAATAAACATATATTATCAGTTCAAAATTACAAGGCAATAACTGGTTGAGTTAAAGAACATTTGCCTAAACATTTGATTAAAAAAAAAAAAATACTTGATAAATAAATACTTTAATGATATTAATCACTATAACTGTCTCACAGCCAGAGCCTGAAATTAAGCTACATCAAGGTAGGATTTTTTTTATGTTTGACATAACCATAAAACATTTTTTATAAGTAATTATAATTAATGAAACAAAGCCATGTGATTTAAATTAAAAACACTATTCTTCATTTATCTGACCTAGTTTGACAGGTGGTAAAGTGTATTTAGAAACCTGTCACATTAACACTGGAACATATCTTATACAGTATCTCACAACTGATACGATTATTCTCATGTGGCGATCAGAGTTGTGACTGTAGGTTTGGGTTGGACCGCGGACGATTTTCAGATTTCATGCTTGCCAAGCTGTGGCATTCTTAAGCTTGGGAATGGATGATTTAGACCACTGTCACATTATTGTTGTGGTTCTGTTGTGTTTTATAGTTCACATACATTGTTTTAGTTGTACATGGATTTTAAATGAATAGACAAAAATCACATTTTTTAGCCAATATCATTCATCCTATTTATATTCTGAATAAGGAAACGTGCAAAGGACCGTGCAATGCAAATCATCAATTCAAGCTGACGGGTACAGTGACATGGATGAGACTTACTCTGACATACTGGAGATAAAATGTTGAATACATGGAGAAAGGGTTAACATCAGGTAGAAAGTAAACCCACAGACACCGGAGTGTTTGCACTGCAGGTTAGCTAAATAGCTAACTCCTTCATGCCACACAGACAGACACTACACAATGGTCACCAGGGGACAAAGTTTGCCAACACGAAAGAGTGAGTGAATTTTAGACCATATTTAGAGCATTCAGTAAATATATATTAAATACCTGCCCAAACAGAATGTAAGACTACCACCTTGTCCACCCTGTGTAGTTAAAACGTTTATGGAAATCTGAAACACAAATTTAAAGAGCCAACATTTTCCTAAAAAAAAACAAAACAAACAAAGATGATTTTAATATCACATTTTTAAACCTATGTTATCAGTAAGTATTGTAAGTTTTAGATTTTGAAAGCTTTTAACACATTTTATAATTGTTTGAAGGTGTGGATTCTTTGTCTGGGAAATGGGTGTTTTCTAGCACAGAGCAAGTTTAGAAATTCACAAAATTGAAACAGATCAAAACATTTTCTATATTACATATATTTATTATATATAAATCCTTGAATAATATTTTTTTTGCCAAGAAATTGGATTAGATTTTTTTGGTGGGACAGGATTTATTGAAATTCTCAAGAATGGGTGGTATCTATAAATTACTGTTTATACTGTTTTTATTTTCACTTGTTTCATGATTTATTCTATTCTACTGTATATACTTTAAGTTGTATGTATAGCATGAGGGGACTACAACTTATATTTTGTTGCGTAACCCTGTGTTGTAAAATGATGAATAAACTACCATGATGATATCTTGATGCTGTGCAGGAGATAAGGCTGGACACTGACAGTAACAGGTGAGTCACTCTCACATACTGTAATGGGATTTAAATGTCTACCAGCAGCAGCAGCAGGGTCGGTCTGTTTATGGGTAATGTGTATCTGTACTAGAAACTCACTTACCTACATTTATAGCCCATCCTCTTTCAACAGCCAGTTTACCTGCCTGTGGAAGACAAAATATTTCATTTCAGTTTTTATTGTCAGTATACTGTAGATGTATGAATAAGACCCTTTCTGAGTGATAGAAAATGACCTTTTCCAAAGAAACAATCAACAAGTTGCACACCTTAAACTGATTCATGTTTACTGAAAAATAAATAAATAAATAAAAACATACAGTTCGTCATGGAATTAGAAATATGTCTCAGGGCAATGCATTCAAATAGTGCTTTTCAGTGCAGCACACAGGTCTGTGTTTACTGCAGCTGCTGTTTTTCCAATTTGACCTCTGGCCATGGAGGGCACACACAAAGCCTTTCAATAATTTACATACAGACAAAAAGAAACATTATGCAATTCCTCATGGAGGTCTCTGGATGTTTCTGTTGGATTAAAAGAAAATGTAATTACAGATTTCAGAGTGGAGGTATTTTTTACATTTCCTCGCAGCCCTTTGGCGATTTGACCCTTAGCCTGTAGACCCCTCCACCCCACCCTGCTGAGATCACACCAGTGGTGTATAATTAAAGTTCGAGGTTTTAGCTTCTAGCCTGCAGTGTAGATCACTGTGGATAATCAAATCAATGCTTAAAGAAGTAGCTGAATGTTTTCGGAAATACATTCATTTGCTTACTTTCAAAGAGTGAGATGATTGATATCACCGTCATGTCTGTGTGTGAAGTACTGAGAGCCTGCCTCTGTCCACAGTGCATTCACATTTGAGCTGATGTATGTTTAAAATCTTTATTATGATACCATATCAATATTGAATGATATCTTACTTAGGTTCATCCCCGATGGATGACAGTCATCAAGCACTGAGCCCTCTACCACTGTAACTTTGTGTTTTAAAGTCCTCTGTGTTTGAGGTCCGCTCAGAGTTGCCATGAGGCAGGAGTCGTTGGCAAAGTTCCATTTTGGATCTGTTTTGGACATGGACCTTATGTCTCCATATTCTATTCATTAATTGCTTATGAAACCTGCCCAGTTAGGTGAACCTAAGACCCTCAGTTATATTGATAGCAGCGGTATTTCTCTTCAGACCTGGCACACGGCGTCTTTCAACCACCCAGCCGGACCAGCTGAGCGCACCGCTGTGGGCCACACCAGGAGGAGAGGAGGTGAGCGGCTAAAGCTTGGAATTAAGGCTGCTCCTGGCTAATGTCCAGTCAAGAAAATGAAAGGACAAAATAGGACGCCAAACAACAGGAGACCAGAGACTGCTGTGACCACATCTTTTGCAGCTTCCTGGGCTGTTGCACCTGAAGGGAGGGTCGCACTCCGAGCTGACAGGATGCAACACGCAAGACTCTGACTCAGGTCTCCGTGTTTTTACATGGATGATGCTTATGTACAGATGACAACCATATTTTCATCACCATCTTGTATTGCCTGGGTGTACATATATTATTTTGTTTTAGATTTTTAGCCTATCTCATTTTGAATTTAATTAACTATCTGTATATGTATTATTTTGTGTGCATTATGAAGGAACTACAACTCTAATTTCATTGTACAATCCTGTGTCGTCTAATGATATTAAATGAATCCTTGAATCCTTCAGGAAACAGTTCCATCCTATAATTCTCTCTCAAATCCAAAATTGTTGTTGTACGTTGCTGCTCTTGTATTGGTCAAACAACAAACAGATACATTTCGTAAATACAGCGAGACGGCATTAGAATTGTTGGCACAGCGGGATTTTTTCCACAACGGACAGAGCCAAGATCTTCTCATTTCACTCTCTAAAAAGAAGAAAATGAGTGTATTTCCCCCAAAAGATAAACTATCCCTTTAAATGTAAATGTAGTTAGTATGTGTGTGTGGTTATGGTAATAGACATTTGGACTTTTCCTCAGAGAATTCTGTTACAGCCCCATTGTCTAAGTTAAATCTACTCCTAACAACATATTTCATGAGAGAAGAGACACAGGCTGTGTTTGTCTCGCATGTTGATCAACCTAATCCTGGTGTGCATGGCTGCGCATGAGGAAGGGGTTATTTAGGGCCGGTCGCTCCACTGGCTCACTCTCTTAAGAAACCACTGAGGGCTTATCTAGTACACTTCACAAATAAAGGACATTCTTGGAATGTAGTTACTGTCCAAAAACCTCAAACCGCAAGTTAGTTCTGAAGCCAAAATATAATCTGATAAATCGCTAAATAAATAACTGAGACACGCGAGCTATATTCAAGGAAATCCCAAGGAGGATCCAAACTGTATGCCTTTTTTTTCTTCCACCAACAGGAATTCTGTTACGTGCGCCGTGTCAGCTGCTTCTTTCAAACGCAGGTCAAGATTTGTCTTTCGAATGAAAAGGCTGGTTTCTCTGCCATGTATTCCTGGAGCTCAGCGTGTAGGACGCCTGAGGGTAAGAGATATGAGCTGAGGAGATTTTGTGTAAACGCCAATATGGCGCTCTGATAGATGAGTAATAACACACATTAGCATGTATGCACACACTCTGGCCACAGCTTTAATACTCCACTTTGTCTGCAGAAAACAAGCATGAGAGTGCCAGGCATATTTTACTACAGCCCTCTAATTGCCTCTGCATGACTCCATCAACCATCAGCCCCAGAATGCATCTCTTTGCAGGAAGAGACCTTTGGCGTGATACTAGATCTGATTTCATTTGTAATTGTATCAGCTGTATGCAGTGGAAACCACACACAGTGCCTTTGCATAATAATGATCAGCTCACTGTATGCACATCTAAGTCTGAAGCCTTTAGTTTCCTGTTTATTCCTCATTCTTCCCTTTTGCATAACAAGACTGCTGGCTCAGAGCGTCTCCTCATGCTCCACTGAAAGCAATGTAAGCTGCATAAAGAGGACAAGATTAATCAAGAGTTTTAGTGGGAGGGAACTCACAAACTATCCCTCAACAAACACTCAGCCCAGATCATTCGAGACATTACATGGAAGAGACGCACTGATCGTGGAGATGAAGACAACATAATCACTTTCAGATTTCTATAGGAATTAAAATGAAGCTATTGTGTTGCGCCTCTTGTATAAATTAAAAATTTAGACAGTGTTTGACAGAATTACAAGAATAAAATCCACTGCAGCAACAATTTCACTTTATCTCAAACAAAGGAGTTTGGAAATGACTGTCTCTCAGCCAAATTGGGCAAGTCAGAAATCTACTTGCCCATAGTTCATTTTTACTTGCCCCGTACAAATGATTTTATTTATTAGTGGTTATCAAATAACAACAAACACTAAAGTTAACTGCCATGTTTAATCTAAGGCTGCAATGTTTATAAAATGTCAGAAAATAGTGAAAAATGTCAATCTAAAGACGAAGGTGATGTCTTGAAATGTCTTTTAGTCTAAAATCCAAGGATATTCTGATTAAAATGATAATAAACTGAAACAATAAATGAAGAAAATCTGTACATCTCCATATCTGAGAAGCTGAAAACAGCATTTTTTTGCAATTTTGCATAAAAAATTATATTAAAGATAACTTTCCCGGTTGTGCTAGTGAGTTGCCAGATTTACTTGCCCAACATGGCATTTTACATGCCCCAAGCAACTGGGCAAGCCTTATTGTTGAGTCCTGCACTAATTACTAATCTATCACAGAACCAACCTGCTGGACCCTGAGCAGTCATGTGTCTGCAACAACTGCAAGGTCATATGGTGTGAGCGTCTTTGTTTTTATGTACCTTCATCCAGAGGATTTCTTTAATGGACAGAATTCTTTTAATAATGATGGAAAAACCTGAAGGCTGTTGGTCATTTTGACAGGAGGATCTATCATAATGTGCTGTAATTGTGGTTGCAGTGAAGAAGAAATCACCTAGAGAATTTTTTCACCAAATAACCACAAACTCACTATGGGGACATCACATATTTCAGAAGAAGAAGAAGAAAGTCTGAATAAAATCCACAAAGGGAATAAACAGTTTACATATTTATGTTTACAAGCTGTAGGAACATCTTAATCCAGAGATCTGGAAAAGAGTGAAAAGGACCTCACACCTGCCTGCCCCACACACACCACACCTGACTGTCTGTGCAACATGTGAAAGGCATGTTGTCAAAAGCATGTTGTCTCACCACTGCAATATCAATCTGGTCACTTTTCATGACTCAGCAAGATCTCTCCATTACCATTTATGAAAACCCAATTAATACTTGCTCCATTTGTCAAAATATGTGATTCTTGCCGCCATGAGCCCTATTCGCACGGGATTAGTATTACCTGGGGACGTCTGGTAATTTGTAAATTACTCCCCCACCTCTGTGTTTCTAGTAGCGCATTCGCACAGGATAAGCGACGTCTGCATATTACTCGAATTTACTGACATTAAGGCCCGGATATGATGTCAAAACTGTCGTAACATCCGTTCATGTGCTGCAAGATGGCTGATAATATTAATAATAATATTCATAATTAATAATAGCTTGATAATATTATCTAAAATGTTCCTTACCACATGCTGTTACACATGTCATCCACGTCAATGTCCTGAAAAATTTCACCCTTTTGGTGGATCTCTTTCTGCGGATGTGTCTCTATATAATTCGCCGAGAGACACTATTTGCACTTAAAATACTTTCAAAACTACCATTCATAATTTCAACCACAGCCTCCATTACTCAATCTGGAAAAAGATAGAAAACGGCACGCAATAAAAAGAACAAACACCGCCCAATCACTGAGATGCAGATTTGCACGGGACTAGTATTATCATGGGACGTCTGTGTTTGGCGAAATATGGTAGGTAATTTGCGGTGGAATTTTTACTTTACAAATTACAGACATGGCGCATTCGCACGGGATTAAGATCACAGGCATCCTCCGCTATTATTACAAATTACCAGAGGTTCCCAGGTAATACTAATCCTGTGCGAATAGGGCTATGGCCAGCATTAGAGGAAACATTGAAGAGATTCAGCCAAACATGTTTGAGCCTCAGTCAGACTCAGCAGACGCATCAGAATGGTAGGTGTAGTTGCATGCGTCTTGTATTTTTATGTTGTTTGTCAGTTTGTTAGCTGGTAACTGGCAGTAGCGGACACAGCTATTGCTAAGTCTTGTCTTTGTACTGACAGGTCCGCTCTGCGCTGGAGGTTTCATGTTTCTTTGCCTGCACTCGCATATTAGACAGCATTTGGTTTTGAATTTGTTACGTACAAAATGAAGCTTTCCCAGGGTTCACGTGAATCTCAGATTTTAGGGAAGTGCACAGACTCCTCTCCCTTCAGCAGAGGAATGTAAAAACACCTCTTTCTTTGACCAAATACGAGTCAGTATAGTCAAGGTCAGACATGGATGTTAAGATAAGCACATTTTTGAGCAGAGGGGAACTTCACATTTTAGTCATTAGTGTTTGTGGAGCTTGAATAAAAGCAACAGTTTTCATTTTCTTTTCTTTCTAACAGTATTTCTATAGATGTTGTTCCCCCTCAGCAGGTGCTGCTCCCCATCACAGGTGTTCACTTCACTTGTTCTCCCTCAGGCTGTCTGCTATGAGCAAGAACTAAACATTGATCTGTGAAAAAAAACTTTTTATTTCCCTTAACTCTACAACATTTGCATTTAACATCCAATTAAACTCTTTAAAACTGTTTTGTCAACTTTGTTGCTAATGCCTCATGATCTAACACAAAGCTTGAAGGTGATGTTTCAGGAAGTTACACTAAATGTATTGTGTACTAAAATGTCACATCTATCTACATAACACCAACATAATAAATTGTGCCTGTCTCAGAGTTTTTCATGAGTGATAAAGCAGTGAATGGTGGGCAACAGCCCAGTAAATGTACGTTTTATGGAGCTCCACACTTCACCACCAGCACAGGAAGCGATCCATGTGCTGGACTGAGCAGATGTGCAGTGGTGCTGCACACCTGGCCAGTGCAAATCCAAGGGGATGAAATTAGATAACAGTGTTTTTTT
>JAJHUR010105527.1:0-10475 GCA_027495735.1 Lutjanus campechanus
AGAGTGTTTCAGCGTGTTTCAGTGTTGAAAGATTACTCTACCTTAGCCAATTATCATCACTTATGCGGTTGTCGCGTCCCTCCCTCGTCCCTCACCAAAGAAAAAAAAACAGCTGTGCAGGTCCTGTACGTGGCTGAGAGCCGAGCCGGATGACAAGGGCTTCAATGAATAGCTTTAGTTTATAACGCACCAAATTTAATTGTCGGTAACGGTAACGGCGTTGCAACGATGGGAAAAGTAATTAATTAGATTACTCGTTACTGAAAAAAATAACGCCGTTAGTAACGCCGTTATACTCTAACGCCGTTATTACCAACACTGCCAGGGAGACCCTGCTTGAATGCAGAGGTCAGCTGCGTTTGCGCTATGTTGGTTTTTCTTCTTGTAGCGGTGATATTTACACTCGGGTGGTGCCGTTTTAGGTGAGTTAGCATACCTGATCTCAGCTGATCAGTGTCGGCACACCACCCTCGTTTTATCCACCTGTCTTTCTCCGTTGCAATATTTAACCAAGAAGCCGAAGTATTCCCAAGCAGGAGACTTTAGCGACAGGGGAGGGTCTTTAAGCTCCGGTTTACTGCTAGGAGTAGCCATTATGCGCACGGGCTGCAGGTGTAGCTTCACGTGTAGCTGCACATGTTAGCGGCGGAACGTAAACACACGCAACTGCCCGTGAGCCCAAAAAAAAAACAAAACTTCCGGCCCGTGAACTCACCCGTGCACAGCCCTGTACCGAACCGAACGTCGCGTACCGAAACGGTTCAATACAAATACATGTATTGTTACACCCCTAGTAGTGACAGTTTAAAAGGTTATATTTCAGCTGGATTCATCACATTACAGAATTTTAAATGCCCCAGAGTTTACTAAAATACTTCTAACTTGCATACCTGGGCTAAAATTGTGTTTATTTCCTGCAAATATAGGATTAACGGTTCCCTTTTCACACTCTTGTCACTACTGAAACATAGCAACACACTGTTCCGGCAGTGACGATTTTAAATAATTTTGGGCATTTCTCAAAAATGCTATTTAGCAAATGTTAGCTAGCCTAATTCTGTGCATGCATAAAAATGTGTTATGGTTGTTTGGAATTTTTGTTGGTCACTTCCTGTTTTATTTTGTAGTCCTGGTTCTCCCTTATGTGTCTTGTCTTTACTTCCTGTCTTTGTCTTTTTCCTGCTCCTTTTGATTGTCATGTGTTTCACCAGTTTGCCCACCTGTGTCTCATGAGTTCTGTCTATTTAGTCCCTGTGTGTCTGTGTCAGTTCGTTGTGTTGAGTTCCTGAGCCCTGTCAGTAGTTTTCTTCGTGTCTTTGGATTCCTGTCTGTGTTCCTCCCGTATTTTTGGACTTTTTACCTTGTTTTTGGATCCTGCCTGCCTTGTTTTGTGTTTTGGACTGCACGTCATTCTTGTAAGCCTGAGTTTCAGTTACTTTTTGTTTGTGATTAAATCTCCGTTGACTTCTACCTCCTCAATTTGAGTCTGCATTTTTGGGTCCACCTTTTGTTTTACTTGTTGACTTAGCACACAACATAACAAAACAACGTTTTCTGGAATAACAACCAAAAAAAGTTTCCTTAATTGCAGGAAATGAGTTCCTTAGAGTTATACTCTGATTTTCAGACTTTTGAAACATACCGACTTCAAAATGATGGGACGTGTCTCCTCACCATGCAGACAGAGGGACACAGATGGATTTCCTAATCAGAAGTGTGGGGGTGTGGATAAAATCAGTCTCTGTTCATGGACTCAAACTTACACTGTTTCTGTAGTGACATGAAAAGGATTTACAATGATTTACAAAGAAAATACAGTACTTCACTTTCAAAAAACATGAAAAATATCTTTTTTTAAAACAACAGTGGAAAATTTGTACCCTACAAATGATGATTTTAGAAGCTCACTCCACATCTCTGAAGTACTATTTTAGGTTTCAATAGACATTAAAAGAATCTTTGTGAACATCTAAGATTTGCACACCTGAATGCTTTTTATTTTGGTTGTGGGGCAGCAGATTGGAGCAGTTTGATAGATTGGCCCTTATAGGCAATATCTGATAATAGACAAGCTGTTCACTGAAGAACCAGCTAACGTGAAGCCTGCCACATCGTTCCTTAAAGGTGGAATCAGATTTGTGCGAGCTGTCTGTAAACGCACCAGAAAGACAGTTGATTGTTGAGTCTCATTCCCAGGATGTCAAACACTGACGTTTTGAGTTGGTAAAGCGTCCTGAGCGGCAAAATAATGAGAAACTAAATGAATCCAGACAGAGAGCTGCAGGATCTCTGCAGATAGAAACACCAGCACACACTTCTAATGGGACATAAGTGATGATTGATAGGGATTGTGTTTATAAACTTCCATATATTGTTATTTTGCAAAATGTTGCATATTATGTGGGTTTACAGGACAGGAGGTGTTGCAGACTGCACAGATTATAAAGAACCCTGAGGCACATTGTGATTTATTATATGCTATATGAATAAAATCTGACTTGACCTGACATGCCTTCAACTGTGACACGCTTCACAGCTGAAAGCACCTGGCTCCGCTGAGCTAAATGTCTGCAGTAAATAAGGTAACTGTTGCATTCTCCGAGGAGAACTCTCACACTGACTCCTGGTTTCTGACACATACACACATACACCCACAGCATATTTCATTTGTTTTGCCTTAACTGTGGGAGTGACTCCTGGGGGGGTTCAGGAGAAGCAGACACAGACGCAGACACACACACAGTCCTCTGGAACACACTGTCCAACACACTCTGCTTCAGTGAGTGAAAACCTGTGGAGTCAAACCAGGTCAGGGCCGAATCTGAAGACAAGCTGTTTGTCAATACTGAGGAATAATGGAGCGATGACTGAAGAGTGCTGCCTCCTGTATTTACAGTTTTTTTTTTCAGTCGCTAACAAGCATCAATCAATACTGAAGCCGCCTTTTCAAAGCTCTGCATGCAGTCTGCATTACCAACACGCATCCTAAACAGTTAGTCTCATCTGTAGAAGTCACTCTAACAACCTCAACTCTTCAAACATGTCTCAAAATCAGCTCATTCAACCATGAAACTGGCTACAATTCTCAATCAGAAAGCACACATCGTCACTCAGAACACACTGACGTCAAAAACACTAACAGCAAGCAGCATTACATCAACATGAACATGAACTTTTTGATGATTTTTTTTTCTTTTTCAAGTATATAAAGTACTATTTAAAGTATTATTACATGGCTTTGTTAAATACTCAATTCTGATTGGTCAATTAACCCATCACTAAGCACCACCCTCCTTAGTTACTGTTGCTATGCCTGCCAAACTCCACTCTAGTACTGCATTTATACAGTCTACAGTGTAACGGTGGCAGATTTAACATCGACATTGGGAGTAAATGTTGAAACATGAGGTCTTTGAATGCTTACCGATGTAAATAAAAGCAGCTTCTCATTTCTAACTGATGATGGTGGATTTTGTCGCTAAAATTATGACTCACAAGCAGATTTTTTGAGTGTGGCTGGCTGATGTAAGCTAATGCTAACTCCTTGAGTCAGCCGAGATGTCTGTAGCTGACATTTGAATGTTTCCATCTGACACTGGTTTTCAAACAAGAACCCTGTGAAAGTGTAAATGTTAAGTTACCTGATATAACGTTGATGCTAAAAGAGGCTAAAGCTATTATCATTATTCTAAAGTGCTTTATGTGTTCATTTTCTAGGATTATAATTGAATAAAATATTGAAATATTAATGAGATGAGGTTTTGATTCTTATTTTAGATAAATTAATTGTTATATTACTTTCATAATTTTAAAAAATCGTTATAGTAATCAATTAATTAGTCGTTAGATTAATCGATTAAAAAGTAATCATTAGGTGCAGCCCCAGCAGAAATGGACACATTTGCCATAATTTTGTTTTGAATGTGTTGTAAAGGTTTGTTAGCAATTGAAAAATGTGCTGCAGATCAGTGATGGGCATTTCTAACCACTGGATATTCACTGGGCACCATTTACACACAGCAGCAATGCACACACACTCATTACACACATGATGGAGCCATTTGAGGGCCTCACCAGCTTCCGTACATAAACAAAGCTCAGCAGCTCACACTGCAGGATTAAACTTTCAAAAAAAGCAACATGAATTAACAGTTACAGCATCTGATGTCCTACTATCATTATTTAGTTGCTTCAAAGAAGGCTTTACGTTCACACAGTGTCTCGTAACTGTCGTCCAGTATTACACAATTAGTCCAAAAGTGTCTAAACCTCTGGGAATAGCCATATTATCAACACTGTAGCGCCAAATTCAACAGGATAAGATACCGTGTGAACACTAAACCAGCACAAACACGGCAAAACTTACAGCTTTCCAGTTTGAAGTTGGGTCACAACAGCTGAGCTTAAATTGCTGTTTTCATAGGTGTCTGTTCTGTAGTGTTTGCTTATACAATAATTTCACCACAGTAGATATGAGATGCGACATGAAAATCACGAGTAAAAATATTTGTGATTGTGTGACGAATCTGGTGACAGGAGAGCACACAGCTGCTGAACACAACACACACACACACACACACACACACACACACACACACACACACACACAGACGGTAACCAGTTAAATTGAAAACCAGAAGGGCTACAACACTTGCAGGTGTTCATTAAGAAAGCAGACGGAGTAAAATCCACAAAAATAAACTTTTTGTCCACTCCACTCTTCTGTCCTCTGACGCTGGAGGCTGATGTAACAATGTGTGCTGCTTTTCTGACATGATGTTAGTTTGTTTGGGGCCAGTACACAGCCTGTCACACTGAAATAAAATACATCAGGGTCTGCAGATGTCCTGTCGGTGGCACTGCCTGGGCCTGTAATAACGTGAGAACTGGTGGAAGAGATATCGCGTTATTTCCAGGCAACAAGGAAAAATAGATTTTAAAAGACAAAACCATGCACATGAAGCATTTGATTCTTTATCGTTTAAAGACTATTCGAATACTGCAAATATGTGATGTGATGTGATGTGAAGGTGATGTGAAAGAGTTTGTGGATTTTGGAAAATGTGGTCATTGGATACATTTTGTGTGAAAGTAATGAAAAATGTTTTGACAATGTGATTTTAGTTTTGACGAATGCATCTTAGCAACTGGAAAAATACAACAAATTTTGAAACTGGAAGTTTTCCACTCAAAGCCCTGATGACACTTCAATCAGGAAAGACTTTTTTTAAGAGTGAGCTTACATTTTATTAACATTTGCACAATGAAGATGACCCCATTGTGACTTCGTATTTAAAGGGGGTAGTGAAGCTGTGAGGGGTGTAGGATACCTCTCTGATGGAGTCTAGACACTGTTGGTTGCGATGAAGAGAAGGAGAGCAGAGAGGTGAATGGGGTGGAGGAAGGTTGTGATGATTTGCACTGAAATGACAGCTGACAGCAGCAGAGAGGAGAACAGATTTAAAGTTTGACAGCAACAATATGATTGCCATTTCACTTAAAATCTGGTCAGAGTCTGTAGATAAAAATGATGAACAGGCAGGGCAAAAGTTTTCTACTACTTTTTTCATTATGCTTCACAAAACCCAATAAAGGAGCACTTAAAGGTGAAATATGTCATGTAATTACTGTACTAAATAATAAAATAATCATGATATGTCATCACAGTTTAAGGAAACATGCTAAGTTGAAATACTGGCTTCTCTAACAACAACACTACAGCCAGTATGTCCTTAAATTTCCATTCTAGCCCCGAACATCTGTTTTTATTTGCCCTTTTCACATTTATTAGAGTTCAAATTAGTGCTGAATGTTTGCTGAATGAGTAAGTGTCTGTTTTCAAGGTGTAAAAACTCCTTAGTAGTCTTTTTTAGAAGGCATAGATGTTAAGAACAGTTAAATTGAGCAAAATGTTAATGGAGTCTGGCAGGCAGTGAGACAGGCAGCCACTGGACTCCAACTCAAGAGTGTATTTTCAGAGTAGTGGGCTTTTCTTTTCAGGATAACAGCCTTAACTTAACATCAACAGACAACTGATAGATATAATGTATATTAAATAGGGATTCAACCTATTTAATATATTTTCTGTGGCTCCAACTCACTATTTGGACTGCAGGACTCATTTTTGAATGCTCGGAATTTTACATATTTCTCCTTTCATGCTGTTTTCATTTGACAGGAATAATATGAAAAATGTTACCTGAAAAGTAACAAGTAACTAAAGCTGTCAGACAAATGTACCAGAGAAGAAAGTGCAACATTTGTCACTTAATAAAATCAGTGTGCATTTAAGTCATAATGACAGTGTGTCAAATTTAGGTTGATTATTTGTTTGAATAGGCTGAGTCAAAGATTTTATGTGTGTGTGTGTGTGTGTGTGTGTGTGTGTGTGTGTGTGTGTGTGTGTGCACCAGCCTTGTAATGACTTTTTTTTTTCTTTTTTTGTAAATTTGGTGCTGAGGCAGGCATGCCTCAGTGGGTCAGGCTTTCCAGCCATCAGTGTTTCCATTGATCAGACCCAAATGTCTGCCACACTCTGCTCTCACATGAACTGGATGACTCCATAACTAAAAAGTTATGTGTGGAAACCCAGAGAGACACACAAACAGGTAGAAAAAGAGCAGCTAAACCATGAAGGCAGCTCACCGTGTGGAGAGACTGTAGATTCTAATGTTAGAGTCACAAATATACACAAACACTCAGAAATCATAGAAAATAGACACTTCTTCATGTCTTACCTTCAGATGTAACCTCATAAAAATCATATTTAAGTGCTTTTTTTCTGGATGAAAAGTAAGCCTGGTGAAAGTTGTCTTTGCATTCACTGTACAGCACAAACAGAAATTGCTTTAGTTAAAGGGCCACTCCACAAATTCTATACATCAGAATTACCTAGAAGAGTGCTACTCAGTCTGTTTAACTTGTGCAGTGTCTTGTGTATCTCTCTGATGATGCCATCAGGGCTATTCCCATTATCAGCTGGGTTTAGAGACTTAAACCTCATAACAGACAGGTTGTATTAAAAACTGCGGGAAGGGATTTAAAGATGTGGGCTTTTACACGGAAGCATGTATAGATGTGTAGATATAAATAAGTTGGTAACACTTTAATTGAAAGGGTTTGCATAAGACTGTCATGACACTGTCATGACACCTGTCATGACCATGAAAGAGTCTTTATAAATGTTCATGACTGTTATCATTTAGTGTCATTCGGTAGATTATGTCATTTTGAATACAAAGCTGACATGGTTTGAGCTGTCTTTGTTATCACAACTTGACATTAAAGTAAAGTCACCCACACTCCCTGACAGAGACAGTAATCAAAGTATCAGACAGGCGTCTGCAACCGGAGCCTCCCAAGACAATCTGTCAATGTCTTTGTCATGACAACTTGACATTATTCAAGTTAAAGTTCAGGTAGGCAATAAGAAAAGTGAGTTGTAAGTTTGTCACGCCACAGAAACGTGTTATTAACCACCCAGCCACATTCGAATGATTAAAAGAATCGTTAACAAGCAGTTCTCTGCTCTGAAAACAGTGAGGGCGTGTCCACTCTGCTGTCTCAGTGTGACCTGAAACATGGACGCTCCATATTGCAGCTTTATTGGACATGTCTAAACATATTTGAGCCACCAGAGCCAGAGGACGGTGACAGGATGGTTTGTTTTTTTTCTTCTGAGTTGGTTTGTTGGAAATGAAGTGAGCTGAAGTGAACTGCTGGGCTGATTTGGACTGAGAGAGCTGCTGAAGGTATGTTTTTAACTGACCGAGCCATGTTTCAGGTCCACCCAAAAAATCCTGAACACAGAAATCGTGACCTACAGTTTAACGGTCTAACTCTACAGTTCAGTCCTACACAGTTGTCAGTGTTTTCACATGTTTTCAGCAACTATGTTCTAATGTGTTGAAAAAGTCCCTTTTTCCTCAACTCTATCTTGAAAAAGAAATCATTGAGGTTATAAATGCAGGTCTTTTGTCCCACCTTTAAAGGTATAGTTAGCGATGCGGGAGAAAACGAGTAGAGAGGTTGTTGATATTTGAAGTGTAAACAAATACAGACCCACCCCTCCCTTCATACTCCACCCCGGGCTCTACCCCCAAAGTTGATGGATCGCTAACTATACCTTTAAATCCATTCACAACAGGTATAAACACTTTCTCTTTAGACGCGGTCAGGTGACATGTTGTACAAACTAGGTTTTTGAAAACATACAGAGACTTTTGCACCACACCAATGGAGCTAATCACTGGGAAATGAAAAGCAGCAAGCTGCTCGTAGGGCTAAAAATAAACTAACTGCGCCCTGACAGACCAGCTCATATCTGACAACAGATGAAAATTATAACTTATTAGAAACTGAAAGTAGTTTTCTCTCCCTCGGTCTTGGAGAGGAAACATGCTCATTAGCTGGCAGCTAAAGCCGTGGTGCAATATTCAGTCCTGATGGCAGGATATACCAATTAGTTTACCCAGCAGGAACCAGTCCTCCTGCTGTCAAAATAAACACCAACCATAGGTTATCTTTATATGTTTCTGTTTGCCTCGTCTGTCTGTCTCTCCTCATGTCTCTCTGTTTTAGTGGCAGCTTGTCCTCCTTCTCCTCCTGTGTTTACACGCACGCAGATAATTCATTTAGAAGCAGAGAAGGTAATACATAGACTATAGAAACAGTCACGTCCTAATTGTGTTATCTTAGTAACATGATTAACAGACCCAAAGTACTCAATAATGTCAAGAAGGTCACAGTTGGAGCAGGACAAAGTCAGACCCTTTTTTCAAAGCTGTATTACTGTTAATGTCTCCAGGTTCTCTTGAGCCCTATTTGCTCAGGACTAGTATTACCTGGGGACCTGATGTAATTTGTAATAATTGGGGAGGTTGTCAGTGAGTTTAATCCTGTGTGAATCTGCCATGTCTGGGATTTGTGAAGTAAAAATTTCACTGCAAATTACCCACCATGTTTTACCAGACACAGAGGTCCAGTGGTGATGATTCGGAGTTCTATTTTCTAGCATCTGTTTTCTCTTGTCAGACAACAGAACAAGTATGAAATTTGACTTCAGCTCGTAATATGTTGAACAGCAGTCAACAGCTGTGAGATCGGCCATCGTGACATTTATAATGACTGATGATGACAGAGAAGGTTAGCTGCAAATGTGTATTTATGCCTGTAACACATGCAGAAAGTGAGCAAAACAGCTCTGAAATATATTATCAGTGTGGCTGCTGAAGAACAGATGCTCCATTGCTGAAACACTGATGTTACGCTGAGCCTGGACATCGGATCTTGTGGATAGTGGCAGAAAATTCAAGTAAGATTCAGACTTTGCATATCCTGTGCAAATTCGCCGCATAATACACAGACATCCCGGGGGTCATTTCTAATTTTCCTGGCAGAGTCCTGCACGGGTCCATTTTTTGCAAACGCGCCTGCACCTGTAAAGCTGAGTATCACAACCAACCTGTTACCTGCAATCATCCCTGAGTCAAATCCACGCCCACCCAGATTTGTTAATATAAGCCTCTGACCCAACCCGCACCTGTGATTAAACAAACACACAGTCACGCACTTAACACTCATTACTGTATTGACGGATGTAAATGTAAAAAATACTGCACAGCAGCATTCAAATTGCACATTGGCTTTCGGGGGAGCCCTATTTTCTGGTGCACACTGCTTCTAAAACATATCACGTGTACGTGTATGTATGAAAGGGTGTGTCAGAGCGGTCATTTTCAGGGTGACTGCAAAAATCATGTTACTGTTACTATTACAGATAGTTAATACAGTCAGTAACATATAAAACACACAAGTTATAGTATATAACAGTATATAACACACAAGTCACAAGTAACGTTTTTCTGCTTCTCATACACACACCTTCATGAATCATCATCTGAGCTTTGTAAATGTAAACTAATGTGAAGAGTTCTTCAATCAAAATGACCTCACATTTGTTTTGATATGGGAGGACTTCATAAAGTATCATAAGCACACAGAAACAGCTGTTTCTGCTGCGTGCATCTCTCTCTCACACACTCTCTCGACTGTCCCTTCACTTCCCTGTCATTTCCCTTCTGTCTGTGGATTGTTATAATCAGGAAAAGTGGAATTAGGGTAGAAAGTTCAATCTGCAACAACAAAAAGCAAACAGGAACCCAAGTAAGTAACATGTTCTGTCTGTCTGTCTGTCTGTCTATCAATCCTCCGCTCCGTGTCAGAACCACGGACAGCACAGCTGTCAGGATGGCACACACAACAGCACACACAGCATGGTGTTAATTAGTGAAGATACATGTTAGGAAATTATAATATAATGTGCAAATAAACACACATCACTGCCATATTTTCACTATTATTATTTATTTCAGGACCATCATATTTTTAGAGCGTCCTTCAAATGTCCCAAAGTCCTTTTCACGAGAGCTAAACTCCCCTCAGCTCCCCTGTAATTCAAACCATGCAGCACAATC